>LPNX010423366.1:551870-596053 GCA_001517045.1 Pseudotsuga menziesii
CGCCACTCTTTAGCTTGCCTAAGCCATTTTTCCAATTCGTGAGCTCCATGACATATTTGGGATCAGATTTTTACACCTATGGGGGATTTGCTTATTTTTAGTAAGCCTGCTTTATGCTAGATTCGAATTGCTCCTCATGCATGCGAATCCCTGATGTATGTTATTTATTCAGCAACCTATGTTATTACAGGGTTGGCTATTGTACATCGATTTAATACAGTTTAGTGTTCAGCTCCAATTTTCAGTCTCTTTGTGAGTGATTTTGCATGATCAATTGTTAATTGTTGTGAGTAAAATTAATCTATCACCTGGTTCAATTTCCACATGTACAACATTGCAAGTACATTGGGTGACTTTGATTACAGTTCCTTCTTTTAGTTTCCCATATTCTACAAGACTATTATATATAATTGGAAGTAATAGCTGATGCTTGTGAAGGCCATCTGAGATAGAAATTTGAAACTGAATAGTTGATGAGTTGAGTGAGTTCACTTAGTTTAATGTTGAAACTTGTACTAGCGGGAAAAGGTTGAAAACACCATGTAGCAAGAGTGAAATAGCACTTCATTTAACATAGTCTCCATAACGTGATGGTTGTTCTTTCCTATGGAATCAAATAGGGCATGAACAATTTTTTTTTTGAAAATTATTCAGAGTGAAACAACGCGTGCCTTGGCAATGTGGATTGCATGTTTTGGAAGCAGTCATGCTAATTTTTTTTTATGGACAAGCTTAGTGATATCTGTTTGTCTCTACTGTCAACTATATGCAAGATAAGAACAATTTTCCCTGGTAGAGTAAATACCATGTTTTAGAACTACTCTCACCCATTCCAAAATAACATTTACATACAATTTGCAAAATGAAAATTTCAATTTGACAATAAATAATAAAATTGTAAGCAAATACTAAATTTTAAAACATTCAAGATTAAAATTCCAATTGCAAGAAGAAGATAAATTCAACGCCACAAAAATATGAAGCAGATATTTTGCTACCACAACGAATGTTGAAAACAATTAAGCAGACTGAAGGAATACCTTCAAATTTGACAAAGTGTCAAGACCTCTGTTCCAAAGTCTCTGGTGTAACCAAAGCGCAACAAAATGAATACAAGCAAATAAAATGCAGACAACAGGAAATATTGGTTACTTGAAGCTTTGTATATATGTGCGAAGCAAAGGCGGTGCATCAACAAACCCAGTAAATCAAGAATTGTGACAACATCTTTGAGATCCTCATAAGCTGAACCGCAATTAAGAAATAGCCCATATGTAAATCAATTCACAAGCTTTCTTACATTAATGGAGAAATAATGCATTGATGAAGCATTAACATAGAGCATTCATGTCGATGAAGGGACATCATAAAAATATTCCTCACTGAATCGAGTGGCAATGAAACCAAACCACGACCAAAATGACCCCACAAACTGCGAGCCTAAAGCCACAAAATCCCTCAGATGAAAAATTTCGCAAAACCCTCGGCCTTAAATCTAGGAAAAGGTTGTGCTCAATTCAAAGAAAAAATTGACCCTACAAAATATGAGCCTAAACCCACAAAATCCCTCGCACTGAAACTTTCGCAAAACCCTTGACCTCAAATATTGGCAAAGGCTATGCCCAATTCAAAGAAATGAATTGCAGTGAAGGACATTGGCATAAAATATGGGCATGTCAATTCATACATGCTGCAAAAAAATAAAATCGATCACTGAACGTACATGAAAAAACCTGTCAGGATATAATCCCATCATTCCATTCATGCGCAGGACCGATCATTTAGGGAAACCGATAAAAGTGTAGTCAAAACACGCAAGCCACTTGTCAGCAAAACACCCTAAATAATAAGTGGGAAGCGGGATCCGCAATCCACAATCTGAATGCAGAAAGGACCGTTGCAGGCGCAACTTTGCGGAAGTCCATTTTTAAAAATGGAGAATTGCAAACCTGCAATCCGCAATCCGCAATTGCGGAAAAATTGTTTCCTAAAGGAAAATACGGAAATAGAGTCGCGGAACCAAAACTGTGGAAATAGATTTGTGGAAAAAATATTGTAGAAAAGAAGATTGTAGAAAGGATCTTGCTGAAGGGTAATATGCGGAAACTGAGTTGTGAAAACTCAATTGTGGAAAGATTTTGTTGCGGAAATAATGAGGTTTTGGAAGCAAGTCTACGGAAATATGTATTGTGGAAATATAGTCTATGGGACAGAAATTACGGAATCGAGAATGCAAAATCACATTGATAAATTGATAAATGACTGAACTGAACTACAATAAAGGACATTGGCAAAAAATATGGGCTTGTCAAGCGAGACATGGGGCAAAAAAATGAAATTGATAACCAAACGTGCATGAAAAAAACTGTGAAGACCTAAGCCTATATATCAAAAGGAGCTTGGTGAAGGGTAATATGTGGAAACAAATTTGCGGAGATATGTATTGCATAAACAATATTGCAAAAAAGGAGATTGTGGAAAGAAGTTTACTGAAGGGTAATATGCGGAAACCGAGTTGTGAAAACCCAATTGTGGAAAGAATGAGGTTGCGGAAGCAAGTCTGTGAAAAGATTTGTTGTGGAAATATAGTCTGTGGGACATGAGCTATGAAATCAAGAATGCAGAAGCAAGGATGCAGAATCAATATTGCGGAATCACGTTGCTAAATCAATAAAGGACTGTACTGAACTGCAGTAAATGACATTGGTAAAAAAGATGGCCCTGTCAATCGAGACATGCGGAAAATATAAGAAATTGATCACCAAACGTGCATGAAAAAAACTGTAAAGACATAAGCCCATCAATCCATTCATGCACATGACCGACCATAACACAAAAAACACCTACCGAACTCTTATTGACCCAACAAACGAGACACTTATCAAAATTTAATTGAACGAAGTGACAAAAATTCTATAGAAACTACCGTCTCTATTGTATAACGCCTTCAACCTAAATATTCACTTTATATCGTAAATGCTAATAACCGAGAGAGGTCTTTTGCCTCTATTGATAAAATAGAAAACATAGTAAATTTTACTTTATATCGTAAAGCCTAACAACGAGGGAGGTCTTTAACCTTTATTGATAAATACAAAACATACTAATTATTGAAAAATGAATTCAATGGTTCAACCTTATTCATGAGACCACAAAGTTTATTGATAAAATACAAAACATATTAAATATTAAATATTAAAAAATGAATTCAATGGTTCAACCTTATTCATGAGGCCAGTATATTCATCATATAAATGATGAACACTATTAAATATATATTAAATCCCTTTTATATCTAACTTCTTTAAACACATTCAAAGCATTCTAGTGACATTCATCCTCCTCTTTAGCTTTCAACCTCCGTTTATGTAGTTCTTCTCTACTAAAAACCCACCACTTCAATGGAGTAACTAACATCCAAAATTAGACATTGGGATTAGTGCTAGAGAATAATTCTCGAATACTATTATTTATGATAAAAAAATATTTCATTTATGCAATAGATGTTATAGGATTTTTGGACTTCATCTTTCAACATGTCTTTTGAGTTTCTTTGGAGATTATTTGTAGTTTTGAACTATTTATAAATTCTTTATAAAATTACTTAGTGAAACTATAATTTTGTAGGATTAGGTCTTTAACATTTCTCTTTTTAATCTGAAGGGGTGTTTGTAAGTTCAAGCATGTTTTTAAACTTTTTTTTTAAGTACTTTGGTGAAGATGTTTGCAATTTGCTTGTTTGTGGAACAATATCGTAAGTGACATGTCTTGGCCTCTACATGATGTCAAATCAAATGATACTTTGTGTAGATGTGCTTGGTTCGATCATGGAATCTAGGATTCTTGACCAACTTGAGTGCAAAAGTGTTGGTGATCAATAAGGGAGTGGACTTCCATTGTTTCTCCTACAAATCTTCAAGTATCTTCTCGAGCCACACGATCTCTTTCATTGCTTCTGCAACAACCACATATTCTTACTCTATTGTCAGATCTGATGGAACTGATTATTTGTGTGACCTCTAAGAGACAACTAATGACCCAATACTCATGAGATAGACAGAAGCAGACACTTGTCTCTTTGTTGTCGTCAAAGTCTGAATTAGAGTATCCAATATGTTTGAATTCATCCACCTTAGAAGACTTGAGTCCAAAGTTTTGAGTCCCCTTCAAGTATCTTAGAACTCTTTTGGTAGTAGACCAATGTCCTTCATTTTTGCATGAACCGTGGAAGGAAGCCAACAACATATGAAATATCTAGTCTAATGGTGGTAAGGTAGATAATACTTCTCATGAGCTATCGGTACTTGGTCGCATCCTTAAATTATTTTCCTTCATTTGATGTGAACTTCAACTTTTATTCCATTGGAGTGGAGAGAGGGTTGAATTCTGTCATGCAAAATATGTTCAATAGTTCTCCAACATATTTCTTCTGGGAGATGAATATGTACTTAGGATGTTGAGTCACTTCGATTCCCAAGTAGTAGTGAAATGTCCCAAATCTGTCATTTCAAAGCTCTTGTTCAAATTTTTCTTTATGGATGCAATATAACTTTCATTGTTCCATATAATCAAAAGGTCATCTACATGCACCACAAGATACACAATAGATCATACAACTTTATTTACAAACAAAGTTGCATTATCAAGATTAAAATGTTTGAAATGTATCTTTAGAAGATGTTCGGATAGCTTTTGATATATATATATATATATATATATATATATATATATATATAACACTTGTTAATTTGTAATGTTTAATAAATCGAAAGTTTATAAAAAGTTATAATATTGATGATGATAATAGTCTTAATATGTTAGGTCTTTATAGTTTTGACATGTTAGAAGGTTAGGGAAATTTGTAATTTAACAAAGATTATGAAATTGTAATTTAATATGGGTATATATAAGGCTTTTTAAGAAAAAAATAACTTTCATAATCAATGCTTGCTATGAAACTCATAAGAGTTCATTCTTATCTTATATATCATATACTTGTCATAACCATGCTTAACCATGCTTTCAAAAGAAGAAAAACCATTTTTAAAAAGAAAAAAACTCTTAATTTTTAATTAATCTATTCCGCATTATTTACCATTTTACCTCAAATTTCCTTTTTTCTTTTTATTTTAAATAAATTATTATAATAATTTTTAAACAAATTTAAACTTTGAATAATACTTCCTTTTTTGTTTCTATTTTAAATAAATTAATATAATAATTTTTAAACAAATTTAAACTTTGAATAATATTTAATAATTAAGTACACAAATCTCAATTTACTTTTCAATTTTATTTATTATATTTTTATTTATGCCTAATTTTCTTATTTAATTATTATTATAATATTATTCTATCCTTGTTTATCCCTTTTATTTATCTCTTGTTTTTCTATTTATTATTCCAATCTTTCACTTAACCCATATCTCTTTGTATTCTAATTTTAATCAAATGATATCAACCCTCTCATTTGTTTTTAATAATTTAAATTAATTTCTTTATTTTCTTTCTTAACCTAGCCCTAAATCTCACAATTATTTTTTTCTCATCACTTATATATATATTTTGCCAATATTTTTTCTTTTATATTAAGCTTCTTTGATCATGAATATGGGTGGAGTGTGCACCCATCCTATGGGGTTCACTAGCGAGACAATATCATATCACATCCATTGATATTGGGGATTTGAATACTCCTAAAAACCTCAAAATATATTGCCTTGTATTAAGGGGTTAAAGGGAAAATTTTAATTTGACATAGCAATATAAATATTGGGGGTTATTTTATTTGGGTGGGATAAGGAATAACCTCCAAATTGTGTGATGGATTCATACCTCTAAATCATGGGCTAATTTCATAGCTCCAAATTGTGGGTTGGATTCATATTAGTCTTAATTTTTTCTAAGGAATAACCGACAAATCACAAGATATATTCATGCCTCTAAATCATAGGATGGATTCATATCAGTCCTTACTGTTGCTGAGGAATAACCTCCAAATCATGAGCTAGATTTATACCTCCAAATCATTAAACTTATAAAGTCTTATTTTTATTTTTAGAATTATTTTTAGGTTGGGTTTTAGGTGGGTATTGAGATTCAATCAAACCTTGCTCCACGACAACCAAGAAATTGAGATCAATATTTCTTGGCTCAATAGAACCAAGAAAAGTTTGATCAACCTTTCTTGACTAATTATTTAATTCAACTTTTTATACTCTTCTTTAACATTTTCACATTGCCAGTTAGGAATAGTTGTTAGATTGAGTTATATTTGGCACATTCATAATTGTAATTTCAATTCTTGTATGCAAGGAATTCATCTTAATATTGTATTAGAACTACCATGAATATATGTAAAAATATAAATCCTTATTTACATACCCTATGTGCTATTGTTACCATGAAATGGTATCATATAAGTTTCACCATCTATGTATCTTTATAACTATTGCTTGCTTGAAACTTAACAATTGAGGTTTTTCCTTCTCCTATAAAGATAAAAAAAACTAAATATAACCCAAGAAAAGGTAACTAAATGTTGTTAATTCCCTTTATTGCAAGAATAAATTTAAGGAAAGTGGAATACATTCATTACATCTTGTGAATGACCCAAATCTAAGCTATGCACATGATCATATGGTGTTATTGGAAAGTAAGAGGATTTTTTCTATGTTCATTTGGGTTCAAACATTAAAAATGTTTGTTTTGATAGGAAGGTAGGGAATTCCATCCACGGAAGTGTTTCAATTTCATTTTTATGGAGTTTAATTTATTAAGCTTATAGAAAACATGAGCTCTCTATGGATATACTTGTATGTACATGATATAGAATTGGTATATTGGTAGGTTGTGGCGTGAGACATCTACAATTCTCATCTTTTCTAACCATTGCACTGACTATTGGACTATCAATCTTTTACATTCTTTGTTACATTGATCTCTTGACTGGGTTTTGTTTAAAACAATTTTCATTCCCCATTACTATTTTGTTAGGTCTTTCACTATCCAATGCTACAAATTGATCAATCACCCTTGTAATCCCGATGGGATCATTATTAGCATTATACTATTATTTTACTTCCTATCATGTTTTCTGATACGAAGATGCACCCAGGCTCCTATTTGTTACATCTTGATAATATGATATAAAGTGGGTATTAAAAATGGATACCTACAATATATAGTGAAGCTAGAGGTTTTCTTAATTGTGAAGGTATATTGGAAGGGGGGTTGAACAATACAAATTTAGGAGGAATTTTCCGATATTTAGTGAAATTTATATTCTTTAATATCCTGGAAACGATCATGTTATTTAACAATCCCACTAAGTGAACTCCAGTGACCCATCCTAAAGGTGCAAGTCTACCTAAATCTCTACACATTAACATTCTGGAATTTATGACAAAAAAATATAAGGTGTCTTGCTTTTAATTTTAAAGTTATACAAAATCAGATTTTTATTTATTTATTTTAATTCCTTTTTAAATTTATTAAAATATCAAATATAAATTATCATATAATCAAAATTAATAATACTTTTATTATATTAAAAATTAGCTAAATTTTATTACCTTTTATATTGATGTACATTTTCATCCACTCTTAATTTTATTATATAAAATTATTATATAAAATGTGTAATATAGAGAATAATTAACATTGATTAATACAAAATTAAAAAGTGATAATCATTATTATATTTATTTATTTAAAAAATAAACTAAACTTTAATTTATAATATAAACATATTATTTTTATTAAAATATTAATTAATTATATTCATATGAAAGTATAAGTTGGTCTTAGTAAACACTAATAACTATTATTAGGTTCATTTAAAAAAAATTGCAATGCCCCTCGTAATTATGGAAGTAACTTTATTTATTGTTTTTTTTACTCATGTGGAAAAGACTACTAAATTTTGTGGTGTGGAAGTATTGTAAATATTTTTATTTTTATTAATAAAATGTGAATATTTCAGATACCCAAATTTGGGTAGCCTTACCATGAATTGATAGAACGTAGGTTTATGTTAACAACTAAATCCCCAGTTATCTTTAGGAAGACACGTAACCAATCTTGGAAAGAGTTAGTTACTAGCTACATAAAGTCATACGCAAAGATATGAGAAGGGGCTTGCTCAAAAGAAAGGGAGAAATTAACACAAAGAGGGTAGAACTATGAGAAAGCACCTTAGAAGGTATTAGGATTTTCTAAACATGCTAAGTAAAGAGGAAAGTAGTGTAGAGATGCTAGTGAACACATAGAGGAGGCACTAGGCTTTGAAGGGGAACTACCAATGAGAACTTGAGTGAAGTGTTAGGTTCTATAGTAGCTAGCTTTATCCAAAATATTGGTGGCTACTTGAGAGATAAGAATCAAAATGTTCAGGGAAAGGAGGTGGAAATCCTTCTAGGATGAAAATATTGGAGTTTCCTAAGGTTTGATGGAGCTTGGTAGCTCGACTTCCTTTTCAAATAAAATTATTGTTCATATATGTTTTACGTTAATCCCTTATTCCTTTTTTAGGACAAAATGTGATTAACTCTGAAGTAGTTAATGTTACAACATGGTATTAAGATGTTGACTAAAGATTAGGGTTTTAAGTTGTTTAAATATTATGGATAATAATAATGCATAGAGTTTCCATACAACCGTTCCAATGAAATAAATCTCTTATGTTGGTTATATTAGAGCAAAAATTGTTAGAATAATTTAGGTTAAATTTGACACTGGATTCCATTGGATTAAAGTATAGTCAATATTAATGGCAATCTATATAGAATATATTGTATTTAATTTTCAATTAAGTTAAAATGCATAGCTATTAAATAAGAATTGCTATATGGCTTAGACAAAAGGAAGAGTTAGGACTATATGGTTGTAGTAGTAATTATTTCAATAAGGTAATAAAAGTGCAAAAAGAAATGTTCCTCAGAAAAATCCATATTTCCTTGAACTCAAACTATGATAGGGTTAGGACTAAACTTTCATTCAACCCATTTACTCTATGTTCACAGAGAGGAAGTATGGTTTTCATAAAATAAACAATATAGAATATGCTAGCTTAACTTAGTGCAAACAAAATTGTGGAGTCATCAAATATGTAGATTATGGAATGACCCTCTCCACCGGCTCGCAATGTTGAGTTTAACAGTTAAACCAAAATTTTATTCAACCATATGTTTAATCTAGTGAGACCATATGTCTATTCTAGTGAGATATAGAAAATAAATAAATAATTAAATATGGTAGACCTGTATTAAATTTCGTAAAGAATACATGAATTATACAAGTCAGGTGCAAAAAGGATTTAGGATACACTAAAGACATGGCCATGTCAGAAACAATTTGAGTGAGAACACTGATAATACAAGGTAGAAACTGTTAGCGTTTGAGAACACATGAAGAAACTTGAACTTTAGAACTTTAATCCACAATTGCAGTGTAGATAGATCTCATCAATAATCCAAAGACATAAATAAATCAAACCATAGGACACAGGACATGCCCTGGGAAATCCCTCCACTGATTCGAAGGATAAAAAAATCAACAAACAATCTTAGAATATGATTGATAATCGACAGAGAATGATTACAACACAATAGTAGATTGCTTTTTCCAAGATCACAAGAGAGGAGAGATAAATGGAACACTATGATGATATTTCCAAGTGCATAACACTTTATTAACATGTTAAATTGGGTCATATAAGGAAGTTAGTGAATATTGCATGCTTTAGTAACTTGTTAACACTAAGAACACCGTCTCATCTTCAACAATGCACCCCACTAATTCTCCGATTTTAACTGCCTCTAAATGAGTTGTTAACTAAATGGAATCAACTGAACTGAATGTAACTGAACATAGCTGAATGTGACTGAACATAACTGAACATAATTGAATAGAACTGTACATAACTTAATGTAACTAAACATAAATGAATGTAACTGAACATAAATGAAGGTAACTGAAGAGGACTGAATGCAACTGATCAGAACTTAATAGAAATGAAAACAACTTAATGTAACTAGTGCTTCTCCATTAATGTCATCTTCAACAACCACTTGCATAAATTAAGGAGTTGATTCCTTAATTAACTGAACTTTTTTATTATCATAACTAAGACTCAACTGATGTCTTATTAATTCAAGTTCACTTGGAGGCATACATGGGAAATTCAAATTCTCTCTCTATCGTCTCTCCATGGCCCATATTTGTTTTCATTAATTCTAAATCATATCATACTCAAAATATTGTTTCCAAACCTATGATCATATGTATTACCCCGGGTCATATAGTCACATACTAAAGTAAATCATTTTGGATAGCTAATCCCTAAAGGATACTTGTAGCACCTATTGACCATGACTAGCCATACATCACATATTATATCCACATTACACATTAAAGTACATCACCTTACAACACGAGGATATTTGTAGAACTTGATATTACTCACAAGCCTACTGTTGTGATATTACTCACAAGTTTACTATCTTGATATTACTCACAAGACTCAACTTGATACTACGCAAAAAATTCACAACATCATCACCTCAATCATATGAGGATATTTGTGGACTTGATATTACTAACAAGTCTATTGTCTTGATATTACTCACAAGACTAAGCTTTATATTTCTCCCAAGATTTACAACATCACCACCACAATCATATGAGGATATTTGTAGGACTTGATATTACTCACAAGTCTACTGTCTTGATATTTCTCACAATACTGGAGAATGAATCATGATTCTCTAATATCAACACTCCATCCCAGTGAGGGAGTTATTCTCTGCTAGACCAGGAATTTCCTGCCATACCAAGCTTATCTTGAAAGTGTCAGAACTTTGTCATAGATATAGGATTGTCACAAATTTGCAATCTGCTCATCAATAGCTATGTATTGGAATTCATTTTACATGACCATGGCTTAAATGAAGTAAAACCTCATCTCAATGTTTTTTTATTATCATAACACACATATAGTATTTTCCAGAAAGATTGACTATTAACACCTAATGAATGTAGGCTCAAGTCTTTCACCCTAGTAGGTATATTCCCAATCTACACTAATCCTCAATAAGTAGTACTATTTTCAAAACACATTTTTCTTTTGAATTACTCTCAGACATACATCGCGCTTTTGTAGTACTAGCCGTAATACACTTAGGTTTTGTAGTAGTAACCACAAATTACACTTGGCTTATCTCAGGCTAAAACAATAGCTAGATAACACAATCAAAATAGGTCTACCATGTATTGAATACAATAAAGAGCCTATTCTTGTTAATATTTCATATTCTATACTATATATCATTAATTTTTAATCCAAATTCACAAAAGTAGCATATGCAGAATCACTGAAAGTAACACAACCACAAGATAGACACATTATTTATCTTGGGAAACCCTCAAAGGGAGGAAAACCCATCAAAACTTCCTTTGTATAAGATGTATAAGATAAAACCCTAAAACATGTATTCTCCTCCTTGATGATCTCTCTCTCTCTCTCTCTCTCTCTCTCTCTCTCTCTCTCTCCTATGCACTGATCAAGGGAGTGATTCTGTGTTATAATGAGGAACACAACTCCTCTATTTATAAACTTTATGTCAGCTGAATTTTACCCTAAACAAGTCGGACCCACTAAACTGTCTGGGATGACCTCACCTAGGAAGAATCCAAACAATATTTTATATTATTCATTGGGGTACTATTGACCCGACTTACAATGGAGGATTTACCTCATGAATCTATGATGATCAATTACAATAGTAACATCGCGATAGAGGAATAATAACATATCCCTTGAGGTACATCAATAAAATACAATTAGAATATCCTTTGAATTTACAATATTTCAACACTCCCCCTTAACAAGAAGGGTATTCTAATGACAACATCATCATCAACAATTGGATTAATGAGAGAGAGTATATTCAATAGTATCGAGCTAATACATTTATACATCATAGGAATTTTTCCACATTCATCAATAACTTGAACAATTACTCTTCAATGTCTTCATCTTTTGTAGCACACGATTACTTGATCCTTTTGTAGCAACACTTCGATCTTCTGATCCTTCGTAGCAATACTTTGATCTTCTCGATCCATTGCAGCATCACTTCGATCTTCTCGATCCTTTGTAGCAACAATTCAATCTTCTTGATCCTTTGTATCAACGACACTTTGATATTCTCGATCCTTTGCAGCAACATTTCGATCTTGTTGAACCTTTGTAGCCACACTTCGATCTTCTATATCCTTCATAGAAACACTTCGATCTTCTCGATCCTTTGCAGCAACACTTTGATCTTTTCGATACTTTGTAGTTGCATTTCGATCTTTTCGATCCTTTGCAGCTGCACTTCGATATTTTAGATCCTTCGCTACCATGCTACCTGCAGTACACATGATCTATTTGTGGGATGATCAATCCCTATCACTTTAGGACATAGGTCCAAGGATGATGTAGTCCACTATCATCCTACTCCCCCTTAACAAGGAGGGTCCATATTATTGACTGACTGAATTTTCTACAAATGAATGTAGATCTCGACTAGACCTAGATGCAGACCCCGTCATCCGTAAGGAATCATCGTAGAGAATCCTTAGCTTCAAAGATATGACCGCTCCTAGGCGAGTGTTATACTACAAAATCTACATGTACATGTAGGCATACTCTCCATACAAGAGTATTATCTGCAAAGCAGATCTTGGCCACAACTCAATGCATGCCCTCATCGTAGGACATCCTCAGGATATTAGAGCTAGTACCACTCCATGCGAGTGTTATAATACTACATTTGTGAGGACTCATCGTAGAGGATCCTTAGCACTAAAGCAAGGACCACTCTCAAGCGAGTGTTATTCTATGGAATCTACATATAAATGTAGGTACACTCTCTATTTGAGAGTAACGTCTGCAAGGTAGATCTCAACCGCACCTAAATGTTGGCCCTGTCGTCCATAAGGACTCATCGTAGGACATCCTTAGCATGAAGGATAGGACCATTTGCAAGCGAATGTTATACTATGATATCCATAAATGAATGTCGGTATTCTCCATGCGAGAGTAACGCTTGTAGGGACATCCTTATCTAGTAAGGACCACTCTCAGAAACAAAGTGTTATTTCTTGCAATACCATCCTCAAGAGAGGATACTATCATCCATAAGTGAATTTCACACCTTGTTATCATCTTTAGGCATACTTGTCCTCTTTCATACTGGAGCTTAACTATCATTCGTCATCGATGACAGTCTTATCATCACTCCCCATTTTTTGGGAGGATCCATATCATCAACTTGCTCCCCCTTTGTCTGAGGAGGGTTCATATCTTAGACATGTTCTTTTTTTATGAGGAGATTCCATATCGTCAACTTGTTCCTCCTTTCTGAAGAGGATCCATATCTTCATAATTCCTTCTTGCAAGGAAAGTTTGTAGTATCATCATTGTTCCTCCTTGTGAGGAAATTCTTTCCGAAATACACCAATATTGTCAAGGATATATTCAAACTTTACTCGATATAGAGGCTTGGTTAGTACATCAACAACTTGTTCATTGGTACTCACATACTAGAGATTTATAGCTCTTTTTTGTACCATATCCCTTATATAGAAGTATCAGATTCCTATGTGCTTTGATTTATCATGGAACACATGATTCTCTGTTATCTTTATGCAACTTTGGTTGTCACACAGAATTACTGTGGTATCCAACTCCTTGTCAAATAGACCTGACATAAGTTTCTAAATCCATATAGTTTCACAACTAGCGAAGCAAGATCCTATGTACTCTGCTTCAGCTGTGCTGAGAGCAACACTGGACTATTTCTTACTAAACCATGAGATCATGGTGGATCCCAGACAATAACATCTACTTGAAGTGCTCTTCCTATATGTGACACTTCCAATCCAATATGAATCTGTATATCCATACAATCTGTAGACATGATCTCTACCATAGTAAAGTCCAAGATATATCGTACCTTTTATGTATCTCATCACATGCTTTGCAACTATCAAGTGAACCCATCCAGGTTTAACTAGATACTCACTTAAGGTGTTTACAACAACTCATATATCTGACCCTGTATTCATCAGATACATCAATGACCTAATAATATGTCTATACTGAGTCATGTCTACTAACTCTGATGACTCATCAGATAAAAACTTCAGGTTGGTGTCCATGGGTGTGTCCATGAATTTACAATCCAACATATCAAATCTTTTCAATATTTCTACTGTATACTTTCCCCCGTTCAGAAAGATTCCTTCTGGGATCTGCCACACTTCTAGCCCGAGGAAATAATGCATCAATCCAAGATCTTTCATATCAAATTCTTCGACTAGATTCTTCTTGCTTTCTGTGATATGTTTCCCATTTCCATTCAGAAATAGATCATCCACATACAATAATAGTATGATAGGTTCATCATCCATAACCTTCATGTAAAGGTTAGGATCAACTTTACTCTTGGTAAATCCCAATCTTGTCAAGAAGCTATATATTCTACCATACCAAGATTTAGGAGATTGCTTTAGTCCATACATATCCTTTTTCAACTTACATACATGAGTCAATCTGTCTTCAACTTCAAATCCTTGTGACTGTTTGATGTAAACCTCTTCCTCAATCATACTATTTGGGAAGGCTATCTTTACATCCATTTGGTGTAGATACCACTTCATCATGGAAGCAAGTGCAATGATGGTTCTGATGGAAGTGTACCTTGCTACTAGAGAAAATGTCTCTTCATAATCAATATCCTCTCTCTGAGAGAATCCTCTAGCCACAAATCTTGCCTTGTACTTTTCAATACTTCCATCAACAACATGTTTTATCTTGTATATCCATTTTGAAGATACCACACTCTTGTTTTCTGGTTTGCGTACTATATCCCAAACATCGTTTTTCATTATTGGCTGGTATTCTTTCGTCATTGCTTCCACCCAATCTTTCTTCTGTGTAGCTTCATCATAGCTAGTGGGCTCTTGATCTACAAGCTCAGACATCAAAGCTACATAACTGGAGTATAGCTTTGATATTTTTCTTGTTCTCGTGGAGCCTTCTGGAGCTCCATATATCGTGGATCCCTCTTGTATGATTTCTCTTACCCAAGAAGGTTTTCTCTTTCAAGACATATCCATAGTAGGTGGATCCCGAGGTTCTAATATATCATGATATTCAGTTGCTATTGTTTCAGGAGATGGTTCAATGTCTATCATTATGGGAGGTACATATTCTTCATGTACTTATTCAAGATGACACCTTATGGATTTATTGAGAGCTATCTCTTCATCAAATGTTACATCCCTACTAATATCGATATGATGGAATCCTGAAATGTATATCCTTAAGGATTTGGAGACCACAACAATATCCAAAAAATATTCCCTTCTTTCCAGAAGGATCCAACTTGGTTCTCTCCTCTTTTGGAATATGTACATATACTGGACAACCAAATATCTTGAGATGGATCACTTCAGATTTCTTTCCTGTATACATCTCTTCAAGAGTCTTGAATCCAAGAGCACTGTGAGATAATCTATTCTGCACATACACGACTGTTCTTGATGCTTCAACCCATAGGTGCATGGGGAGGTCTTGGTCATGAATAATTGTTTTCAGTACTTCCATAATAGTTCTATTCTTTATTCCCGCAACACCATTCTGTTGAGGATTATAGGGAGTGGTTAGTTCCCTCTTGATTTCAGCCTCCTTGTCGAATGCTTCAAATTATTTTGAAGTATATTCTCCAACATTATCTAATCTTAGTGTCTTGATTCTTCTTTCTGAACGTTTCTCTATCAAGGCTTTGAATTCCTTGAATTTTCCGAACACTTCACTCTTGTTCTTCAAGAAGTATATCCATGTCTTTCTTGAATATCCATCAATAAATGTGACATAATATTCATACCCACTTAATGATATGGATGGCATAGGACCACATACATCAAATGAACTGATTCCAACATACCTTTAGTCTTTGTTTCAATTTTTATAAAGGGATTCTTGATGTTCTTTCCTCTTGCACATCCTTTGCAAGTTCCCTAATGATCAATATTCAAATATGGTAACCCTGTTACCACCTTGATCACATAAGGAAATGATTTGTAGTTGATGTGAGTAAGTCTCCTATGCCATAGTTCACTTGAGCTAGTAGTCTCATGAATAAGGGATGTCTCTACATGTCCTTTGAGTTTGTACAATCTCCTTCTTCTTCACCAATGAACATGACATCTTCAAGTGTATTTCCTTTGGACCACATAAGTACTTGCCCATCTATAAAAGAAACTCTATATCCTTTCTTATCTAGAGATGAGATGGAAAGTAAGTTATATTTCAAACCCGATACATACAGTACTTCCTTCATCTTCATGGAAGTCCCACAATCAAGCTTATAGCTTGATTCACCAATACCTTTGAGGGGATATTGACAGTCATCTCCTAATGACACTTTTTCATGGGAGCTATTTTCTTCAAGTCTTGACAGAGTTTGATTCTTCTCTGTCACGTGCCACATTAGAGGAAATTTGGGGTCTAAAATGGGCCTTATAAGAAAATGCGCCAATAATAAATTTTGTGAGTTGGAATTCAAGAACCAATAGAATTGCAATAAAATGAGTCAACCATAATGGTTGACTTGACATATTTGTCATAAAAGAAAACTACTTTTTTGTTCGTATTTTCGACATATCTCCCCGAGTTTTTACTCAAATTTCAAGTGGAAGAGCTCGTTGGATGCGGAATTTAATTTTGCATCTAAAAAGTACCCACACTATATACTTTTGATGGACCTCACTACGCCAAAAATAAGAAATACCTGAAAAATGTGATGATGATGTCATCATCACGTTTTTTCAGGTATTTCTCATTTTTGGGGTAGCGGGTGTTGTTCAGGATAAAGCACCCTTGTAACCTAGGGTCCGGGGTTACCAAATTACTACTAACTTGCAGAAAATCGACTTTTTACAGGGAATGGAAAGAGAATAGGAAGTAAATATTGACTTACTCGATTAACGACGGTTGATCCAAGCTTGATCTTCTCTCGCTCCACTCCTTTCCAAAGCTTCTAGGGATGTACCTCTTCACCTGCAAAGAACAAATCCTTCAAGTAATATCTCATGCATATATATATATATATCAGAGGTTAGATGAAAAGCATATTAATGATATAGACAAACATATTCATTAACCAATACACATGAAATATACACAATATGAGATTGGAAGAAGAATTCTATTTATTAACAACTGATGAATAAGATAAGAATACAACCCAGCTTCTGAGACAAGGACTCCTCTGCAACCAAAGGACTCCAAGTTCTGCTGCTCCAAGACTCTGAAGGTATACCACCAACATAATTTTTCTCTCCAAAATTGATTGATTAGCCCCCACCCCAAGGCCTCTATTTATACTTTGGGAAATAGAGTGGTTTCGAAAGTTGGGATGGTTGAGATGGCTAGGATAGTTATGGATTAGGCCTCAACTTATCTCGATTTATATTTTTTAATGCCGAATTAAGGTATACACAGGTATTAATACAGGCAACTTGCGTATGATACGCGAGTTGCTCAAAGGGAACTCATGTATGCTAGTATACACGGGTTGCAATGCAAATACTCGCGTATGATATGCTGTTGCAATGAAAATACTCGCGTATGATACGCGCGTTGCAATGCATATAGTCACGTATGAAACCCAAAACTCATAATAAAAATATACAAGGCTGGTTTGAGGATAATGCATCAAAGGTCATGCCCATATATAGTGTTTTAGTCACTTCAATCCAAATTTGTCCTTTTGTGTACCAACATGAGGAATGTCGGTACTCGGACGGAGAAGTGCCATTTTGGCTGATAACATATGCCCCCTAATGTGTGAGGTCAAAGGGAAGTGATGGAAAAAATACATTATAATCATTATCTTGGAGAACTCAGAAGTCCAAGGAAGTAGAGGAATTACCTGAAACAAATACATATCAATTTCATACACAAAATCATATTTGAGGATGCCATGTTCAATATACTGGAACACTAGCTCCTTTACAATATTTGAGTACATCACATGATAGGGGTACAAGACCATGTATATTACAAAGGTTGATCGAAGCCACGATATACAATAATGATGAGTGTTCACAAATCTGGAAGCTGTGTAGGTGAACACAACACAATCTTGCGCAACTTAGGTTATAGATGTGAACCTAAGGTCTTTGTCAGAATCCAAAGGAACCAGTCTAATCCAGGCTATGTGAATAGATGTGTCAAAGTCAAGCATGGAAAGGATTCAACAAATTGTCAATTAATAGGTGATAATTGACAACTGAAGCAAAGGAATTCACCAACGATGAAAGTGAATGCTAAGGTACCATCGTCAAAAAATCTAGGTCTTCATCTCCAGGAAGTACTAATGAGAAACCATGCTGTGATGAGGAAGGCAATATATCCTCCAACGGATCACAAGAGTGACTAGGAAATGGGTAAAGGAAGGTAGACACAAGTGATATTAGATAGGATAATGATGGAATCATGATAATAAGCAGAAACATGGATAAATCCTTGAACAGTGAGAACAACACAAAGATGACCCAAGGCAACTTTTAACCTTGCAGATAGGACAAATAGACTTATCTGTCATGTAGGAGACATGATCAGATTCCCCAAGCATAAATGGAAAGTGGAGGAGTAAGAAACTCGAAGTGATAGCTGAACTGAAAGTGTACACTGAGACATGAGTATCAGAAAATTTAGAGAGTGCTATGTTCAAGGAGGACATGTTGCCATCGACTGTAACCCAAAAAGAAAACTTCTTCCTTATCTTTCTTGTTAAATTTTAACGAGTCCAAGAAAGTCAACTCAGGTCTCTCTTCATTTTTGACAAGCTTGAAGAGAACAGGGAGTAATTCTTGATAATGTCACTTATTTGTGGATTTTACGAGCACGAACTAGTACATGCTCACTTGGTGTTTTCTTGTTTAGAGAGTTTGAAAACTCCAAAGAACACTCCAAGGGGGGTCCTTTTTTGTTCAATTTAGTCTCCTGAAACCGAAAAATTATAAAACATATCTTAGAAGAAATCTCTTAAATTCTGAAGAAGAAAAGGTGAACCTTTTTCATACTTAGTTAGGGAGGTCCAAAAAAGGTTAAATTACCACCTACCCAACGCTGCTTCTAGAGCAGCTTATAGCTTGAGTTTTACGAGTGTGAAGGAAACCAAGACACTCGGAAATATCCATTTGAGTACGAGGAATGGGGCTTACAACAGTAAACTTGATTTTTTGTTATTGTTGTTTAACGAGCATGACAAAGACATAAAGTACACTCAAAATATTTTTCATGTTTAGGTCTAGAGCACAAAAAAGAGAAAACTAAGTTCATATCGGGTGTTCCTTTTCCATAAGTTTAGTCCCTCAGGTCCAGAAAATTGATAAACCTATGCCTGAGAATACTCTTCTCAATTTTGTATAAAAGAGAGTGATCCTTTCTCATGTTATTCCACATGGTCAGAGAAAGAGATAACCTACCACCAATGTGGATGCCCATTCACATATTCTTAACGATATTGAATGGACAAGTTTACTCGAAAGTCAAGTCTATTTTGAGGAGTTATAACTAGGCCTAAAGAAACTCCATAAGGGCGGGGAGCCTTATAAAGGGGATATCTTATAAAAAGAGACCAAAATGAGGCTCAATTTGGCATGAAAAATAGCTAAGAAGGCTCCCCTAAACCTACGACAAATGCGGCATGAGTACCAAAAGATAATAAATGTGTTCTAAGCTAGGGTACTCATGTTAGGAAAGCCCTATCCACGGAAGAACAAAGATATAGACAAGGTACTAATGGTTGAAATACCATAGTCCATGGTCAAAGTAGTAATCCTAGGGTTAAAGCGGATTAAGTATAAATGTAAAAATGCATATAAATGATCAAAATCCTGCCCTATATGAGTGAAAAATGACTTTGAATAACCTTGGACCTGTTTCATTAGGTAAACATGACATGGCATTAGTTTGATTTTAATAAAAATTACAAATTATAGGTTAAAAACCCACTTTTTGAAATAATTTCTATAAATAGTGCAAAAACAGAAATAAAATTTACCATTTCACATTTTTACCCAATATAGACAAATTTTACCTCTACCTTCAATTGCTCGGTGTGGTCAAACTGCTAGACTATTTTCCAATCCGCAAGTGCCAGGTAAAGCAGCTCTCCACGCTCTTTCATTTCATCTAAGCAATTTTTTAATTTTATGAAAAATTTGATGTTTTAAGCCAGTTTTGCAATGTAGGCAGTTGTGTACACGCATTTTATACGTGGCTTGCCCCGAAAGAAACTCGCATATGATACGTGACATGTCCAAAGGATAGTCGCGTATGCTGCATGACATAGGAAAAGGATATTTTAGGGCCAAAATCCAAGTTTTTTGAATGAATTTGATGTTTGAAAATGACTTTATTGACAGGCCGAAACATGGTGTTAGAGTGGAGGGAGAGGGAAAATGAAGACATGGACCAATATGCTCTTGAAAGTTCCCCCACAGTGCATGCATTGCAGCAAAGTGGGTTGCTTAAATTCTTTTGTACCTCACCCATGCGATCCAATGTCCGTTTACTAGAGTTTTTGATAAACTACTGGTATCATGATCTAGGTGCATTTGACCTACAAGGTGAGATTAGAGATTACAGTGGAAGACATCTATTTCATATCGGGTTTGTCACGATGGGGAGGTCCTGTCAACTTGGAAGGTATCGGTAGGGGTGGTGACCTTCTACGTGTTCAGAACTACATTGACACTTACTGTGCGCCTGGTACTCAAAAAAGGGGTACTTGCATCCCTATTATTCATATTTGCAGCTTGCCATTACAGGAGTTGGTAAGCACAATAGTGAGGGTTGTAGGATCATCATCACTTCATCTTGCAACTCGAAACCAAATGAGAATTGCGGTGGAATGTCTATAGGGATCCTTATTTGACTGGTGCTTAGGAGTAATCCTGATAATGAAGAAGCAACTCTCTGACTACAAGAGAGGCCGACGGAAAAACTTCGGTTATTCTAGCATATTGGTGGCCTTTTTCTTTGAGAGAGTGCTTGGTCTCAGTCCCGTAGTACCTCTACCATCTTTCTCTCCCCATCAGCCTAGACTGAGTAGGTGGGGATAAATCTTCCTTCGCCAGGGAGGCGATGGATCGGTTCAGAGTGTGTACGATGATGAATTCTACCTGTGGTGGGAGCGACATCTACGAGTATTGGAGTAGTTTCCATTTGATGGGATGGATTTCCGTGGTGACAATGACCTTGTCCTCCCTCTTGGAGGAGAATGGGGAGCGTCAGGTATTTTTTTTTTTCAAGTTTTTAAATTTTTATAAATTTTAGTCATAAATATATATACATATGTATGATAGTTTTAATCCTTTAAATGTTTAAAAATGTAGATATTGAATCAGTTTGCCCTGTTGGGAATCCTCGTATCTATATGTGACCAATGGTAGGAGAGGATCATGGTTTGATTAGGGTTCTTGAGGGGAAGCTGGCCAGGCTTACCCAAAGAGTACCTAGCTTACGTATTGAGCAAAACCCTGCCGTTATGCAAGAACTAGTGGTTGGTATCCCACCTATATGGATACGCCTCATGAGAAGGGTAGCCAGAGCAGTGCTTGTTTACATAGATGCTGCTGCAACTAAACAAGATGAAGAAGCTCGAGAGAAGGACGATCAGGATGATCAGGGTGGCCAGGGTGGTCAAGCTTAGACCTAGGAGCATTTTATGGATTACGATCCAAATTTTGTATATTTTTTGTATATTACACAGTTATGACTAGATCTAAGGATAAAAAACTCAACCTATCTATATGGACAAATATTCACACACACACACACACACACACACACACACACACATACACACACACACACACACAAATATATATATTTTGTCGGTTTATTTACATGTGTATTTCAATGTGTCTGTTGTGTATTTTTTTGAAATATGTGTTAAATGCCAATCCAAGATATAATTCACATATGCATCAATTAATGAATTTTTATTTCTTGGAATATGATTAAATGTAATAAAATCAAAATTTCTTTCCAATAACCTAACTTGCATGAACTGATGTAGTCGAATAGGGTTTCACACCTGATAAGCTCGATTGAGCTGGGAAAATACCAGTTGAGAGTCAAGCCTGGCTTCCAGCTGGGTGATTCCATGTGACAAGGAATCCCATAAAAGCTCAATGACGACCCTGTATTTGGCCACATTATTGGTAGCAGGACCTAGGCAAGCACCTTTAGAGGCAACCAGCTGTCTTGAGGGTGAGTAAATAACCCATGCGGTTGAAGCCAGGTTGCAAGCGTGATGACTAGCGTCGTCTGCAAAACCTATGAACCACTCGAAAGACATCTATAACAACCAATAGATGATACAAGAACACAAACTGATAAACTATTGTAAATAAAGTTACATACAATAAAAATACAAGAAAAAGTGCTAAGCCTAAGCATAGTACTTTTTCAGGTATAGCTCATTTATAGGCTCAAGCAACTTATTTCCCTCGAAATCAGTTAATTCATATGCCGCTTTCTTCAAAATTTAGACACGACATAAGGTCCTAACCACAGAGACCTGAATTTTCTTACCCCCAGGGGTTCTTTATCCTAATCCCAAAGTAAGACAAGCTCCCCTTTAGAAAAAATCCTAGGTTTGACTGATTTATCGTACTGATTTTTGACCCTATTTTTATGAGCCTCGTTTGCTGTCAGTGCATCCCTACGCTATTCATCTAGATGTTCTAAGTGTAACAAACATTCTTCCATCTCAATCGTATCAGGTAGCACATGAATGGAAATCTTTAAATATGGGATTTTGCATTCAACCGAGTTTACTGCTTCCACTCCGTGAACGAGTTGGAAAGGAGAGAACCTTGTGGCAGTTTTCACATTATGCCGATAAGCCCAAAGTGCAGGATACAACATGATGTGACAATTTTACCGGGCTGCGTTAATAGTATGCTTGAGAATAGTATTCAAGGTCTTATTTACTGCCTCGATTTGACCATTCGCTTGCAGGTAGAAAGAAAATGAATGTTCTTATTTAAACCCTAGCATAGTGGTCAATTCAGTCATCATGCTGTTTTGGAAGCGACTTCCATGTTCAGTGACAATATCTTTAGGAATACTGAAACGCGCGATAATTTGGTTGAAAACAAAAAAAAACTGTTGTTTCCCCGTCAGCTTTATAGGTGGCCATTGCCTCTTCCCATTTCGTGAAGTAATCTACAACAACATTGATGTATTTGTGCCCCCCAGCCGAAACTGGGTTGCACGTCATGTAATATATCCCCCACTTAGTGAAGGGGCCCACTGAGATGATGGGAAATAACAGAGCAGGATGTGATCACATCTTTCTGGTGTAAAGCTGACACGGATGACAACACTTCACGGCTTCCACACAATCTTTAAAGATCGTGGGCCAGAAATAACCGGCATGTAAGATCTTCTAGGCCGTTGCTAACATAGATAAATGACCCCCACACACTCCACTATGGGAATCATTTAGGACAATATCAACTTATTCATGGGTAAGAAATCGATGTAAAATAGAGTCTACCCCTCTACGATATAAAGTATATCCGATAATGAGGTAGTTTTTTGCATGTAAGTGTAATTTGCGTTGTTCTTCCCATGAAAAGGTTGCAGGGCACTTCAGAGTCTGGAGATAGATAAGTATATCTCCATACCAAGGGACAGAGGTAGAAATCAAGAAAATGCGCTCACCTCGGAATGAGTCTTCTTCAATGGCTACATCCTCTTTAACAGGAAATTATGCAATGAGCTCTGCGAAGACTAAGGATTTTTTAGATTTGGCGGATTGGAAATCTAAGTGAAACTCTTGGAGAATGACTATCCATTTGTTGAATTTGCCTCCAATGATCCATTGAGAAAAAACATATTGGAAAGGATTAACATCTTACACTATTGTGGTAATCCTTAGTAAGATGTAATGACTCAACCTCTGAACAACATAAACAATTGTTAATGCTAACTTTTTGACATGGGAGTACCTAAGTCACAGGGCCAACTAAAGCACGACTAAGATAGTAGACGACATGCTCTTGGAGATCATCATATTCTTGGACTAGCACTACCCCTATGGTCGACTCGGATGCGGCTACATATAATATAAAATCACGAGAGTAATCTGGCGGACGTAATAATGGTGCCGACAACAAAGCTTTCTTTAATGCCTCGAATGCAAGTTGTGCGATTTCATCCCATACAAATGGGGTGTCTTGCTTCAAAATGCGCATGAAAAATTTAGTGATCTTGGCATAATTCACGATAAAACGTCAAAGAAAGTTAGACTTCCCCTACAGGCTCTGACGTTTCCTGATGGAACGAGGAGGAGGTAGATTTACTGTGGCCTCAACTTTCAAAGGATCCACCTGAATACCTTTGTTAGAAACAATGAACCCGAGCAGCCTACCTGAATTGACACAGAAAACACATTTGTGGGGATTCAAACGTATTTTAGAATGTCTGCATATTTCAAAAATTAAACGCAAGTGATCTGGGTGATCGATTCTCTTTCGAGAATGAGCTGGAAGATCATCTAGGTAGGTTTTGACAATAGATTTGATGTCATGAAAGGAAAAATTCATCGCCCGCTGAAAGGTAGCCCCTGCATTTTTCAATCCAAAAGGCATTTTCTTGTACGCAAATGTACCCCAAGGACAAATGAAATTTGTTTTATGTTGGTCTTCCGGTTTAATTTGAATCTGATTATACCCGGAGAAACCATTCCTAAATGAAAAGACTTCAATCCCCGCACAAGAATCAATTATTTGATCTATGAATGGTGTAGGGTAGTTATCCTTAGGACAAGCTTTGTTTAAATCATGAAAGTCAGTACAAACACGTATCATCCCTTGCTTTTTATCCACAAGAACAGGGTTGGATACCCATTCTGTCAAAGCTATGGGGTAAATAAAACCAGCTTTCAGCAGTTTTTCAACTTCAGCCTTAACAATTGCTACTTTACGCGGATTGACAGGTCTAAGTTTTTGTTGAGCTGGTTTGGAATTAGGATAGGTTCGGATTTCATGTTCAACTATCGATGGATCCATTCCTGGAATATTTTCAAACGTCGCAGAATTCCTTAAACAAGGCTATATAGATAGCAATATCCTCCAGAGAGTAGTTTGCACCGATATATACTTTTTCCACAACGTTTGGGTTTGCAGAGATGTTGATAGGAATAGTAACAGAAATGTTTGCCATATTCCCCTCAACAAATATTCCCTCCCTAGGTAAGGGTTTAATCGGTGTATCAGCATCACCTGCCAATCTCATATGGAACTCTTGATTTTCAATCCTGCTTAACTCTAGAAGAAAATAGGATCGATGATGAAGATCTTCGTAGATCTTATCTCGTCTACACATAGCTTCCAAAATGGCTTCGTCAGATGGAAAAACCATATCTAAGCAATCTTCAGTATGCAAAGAGTTCTCTGCCCAAGCAGGTAGATAGGCTTCTTCCGAATCCTCTGAGACTATGAGAGGGACCGGAATGGGATCAACAATGGTATGAATGACAACTTGATAAGCTACCTCTGTTGTCGATAAGGGCACTTCAGGTTCATGACAGGAAGGAAGAACCCAAGGGTCTGTTCTATCGACAACTGTTGCAATAGAATTCCCTACACTAGTAGAGCCTAAGTAATTAATCAGATCTGGAAAATCGAATGTGTCCATTAATGATGAATACATTCCAACCCCTAAGCTCTCTGAAGCAGGTTTAACCTAATCAACCAATGGCACTGTGGACTCATTAGTTTCCATGTGGCCCTTTCGAGTAAAACTGATTTGGTCTACAGTAACCAACTTCCCTTCGTGCGGAAACACTACTACCCGAAGAACGACCGATGCAATAGTGGACATGGCATAAGTCCAACCTCTCCCCAGGAGCAAGTTATAATCCAATGGTGCATCAATCACCTCTTCCTCAATAGACACTGCCTTCCCTGCCAAATTTATTTCGAAAGCTGGTACGATACCATGTGGATAAAATGACCTTCCATCGAAAGCAGTAAGTAGGGTGTTCGATGGAACTAGCTCTGGAGATCCAAGAGCCTTCCAACAAGATAAGGACATGACACATGTGGAAGTGCCCTCATTGACAAATTCCCTTCCGATGGTTTTTCCTCCGTGGATGACATCTATTGATAAGGCCACATGATACAGTAGGAAAATTTTGACGTCAGACAAATTAAACTTCACCATGAGGCTCAATGAATCCATACTACCTAAGGCTGCTAAGAGAGCATCTCGTTGAGCAGGAAAACTCTGTAACACCTCTAAAGCCGACATCGTACAAGGGGTTTGGGATAAATATTCAACTATAGAGTAATTGGTTTCAGCCCTAACATTAGGATTGTGCAATGTTTTCTTAAAGAAACCTTTTGGTAACTTGGGCATAGTTTCTGCAGGTTTTTGAATTGTGAGAGGGTTAGAAGTTTCACCTATAGACTTACCCTTCTCCAAAGCCTCTGTCTCATAGTTCTTGTTCCTAGTCTGGAGTAATGTCTAGGATCAAACCATGTTGATATAATTTGGGTCAGGAGCATTTGGGGTGCCCCTTGCTACATTTGAAGCTGAAGCAGAATCCTATCCTTGGGGAAAAGGATCCGTTAGGACAGCCGGTTGTTGGATTTTAAGTAGCTTCTGAGCTTGGTCCATAAGGGGGCATTGGTGGGTTAGGTGATCTTCCTCGCACAACTCACATGGAAATTTCACCTTCTTCTTTTCTTTTTTGCCCCCATCAGCATTGTTTGTGGGTTTTGTCTTGTTTTGGTTTCCCTCACCTTTCTTCCCCTTTTTCTTTCCCCCCCCGGGATGCTAATTTCCCTTTTGGGAGGATTTTGCAAAAAAATTTGCATTATGAGGTGAGGGGGCAACCTTTGCTGCCTCTGCTGTAGAGTGTTTGACGTACAAATCATGGAGTTTTTTAGCCAAAGAATCCATAGTGGAGATTTCACTGAACCAATCACACCATCGACATGGGGTCTAGGCTTAGGTTTTTCGACACTATGGGTTGGTCTCAGTGCATTAGGGATGATTTCATATAGAATCCTATACTGAGAATATATCAAATCTAACTGCTGGGTCCTGAGGATAGACTCTTCCTCATTAGTTACTCCCAAAGTGGACACATCCTTAGATATATATGGCAATAAGGACTTAAGGAACCATTCTAGTAAAAACTTGGGAGGAATAGTGGCCTTAATGAGCCTCTTCCACCTTCTCCAGTCTTGGATGTGATCTAAAATATGAGTGGCTTTGTCCTGTAGAAAGGTGGACAATAAGTCTGTCCTGGCATCACACCGGACAGGAAGTTGGAAATGGTTAAGGAACACATTGGATAAGTCCCAAAAACTACCAAATGCAACAGAGGGCGGTTCAATGTACCACTTTACTGCAGCACTAGTAAGAGATTCGGAACAATCTCAACTGAACGGTGTCATCGGTCAGTGAGTTGGAGGAGCACCACAAGTGAAAAGTGGTGATATGAGCCCCTGGGTCTTCACCAACTTTGCCTTCGAATTTTGGGATATCCGAAGCTAGCTTGGTAGGAACAGGTGTCCAAGAGGCATCATGTCTCACCAGATCAATCATTAGCTTGGAAAAATATGGAAAATTCAAAGTTTCCAGGAAAGGAAGCTTGGGCCTAACCGAAGCATGAAAATTACCATCTTGGGAAGTAGAAGGACTTGCCCCCGGGTTCCCAAATGTGAAGGGAGGGTTTCCCCTAGCTATCGGTTGGGAAGTAGTTGGAGCTCTTTGGGAAGGATTCCACCCATAAGCCAGTGGATTATGTGGTGCAGTGTATGAGGCTCGAGATGTCCTAGTTGAAACTGGAGTTTGGAAAACAAGAGCAGGTATCCTTCCACTAAAAAGAAAAAAATGAGAGCTTGTGAAGGGAGCCGAAACCGACGTTTGGAAACCTTGACCATAAGGGTTAGTGTTTCTAAACTGCACTGTTACATATGTAGGTGTGGGACCTACATATGGGGTGGATGGGGGAATGTATCCCCCATTCCAAGGGAAACCCTGGACAAATGAAGAGGATCCAACTAGACCACTCTGAGCAGTGTGTGCAAAAGAAGTTGAAACAGAAGGTACACTAGGGCTCCTAGTGACCACCCCACCAGAAGTGCCTACTACATTTGTTGAAGCCAGTGGTCGAACCACCCGACTAGCTGGAGTTAAAGGAGTAGTAGGTATGTTTGTTCTAGGGGCATCAACTGGGGGAGGTGGTACTCCTTCAGCTAGAGCGGTTAAGGAAGAGGTAGAAGGACTTTCTCCTGCACTAGACATCAGTCTGCCCATAGGAACACCAATCAAAGGTGAATTGAAAGGACGAACCTGGACGATCACTGTATCATTTAAATTAGTAAGAGGTCAATTAAATTTTCTCACAAACTCTTTAGCCTGCAAGTCTTCTATCTCTACTGGGGTTGTATCAACCTAGTTTGTCCTAAGTTCTAGTTCACCCGGAACTTCACTAATTCCTACCAGTTCGAAAGAACCGTCTATGTCTAATCTCTGACTTTGAGGGGGCGGTGCAGGTTCCACTGTAACAAGAGGAGGAAGGTTTTGCAACCTTCTTGACATTTTGAGAGGTAGGTCTTCCACGATTGAAAATTTGACTCTTCACACCGTAAGGCCGGATAAACACAAACAAACCACATAGAAATCACTACAAAAATTCCTAAAGCCACAACAGATACAAGGGGTATGATATATGATTTCCTGAAGAAATATGAGAGACAGTTACTTGGCGTCCTTTAAGATGTTCTAAGGCACAAGTGGAGGAATCACCCACTTCCCTCCCACACTTTCTACAAGGGTTACCTTCCAAGCCCGTCCAAGGTCAAATAGAAATAGCCTTCCGTTGTACTTGTGTATAAACCCTAGATGTCAGAGAGACTAGAGTCTACCTTAACTCTATTGAAAGTCTGGGGGGATAGTTGGAAGCCTGGTTCATACGCATGGGCAGGGTAGAAAATCCTGAAACCCTATCTAAGACAGAATCCCCAGATGCATAAAAACCTTGGTCTACGATTTGACAAGGAATCATAGGGTTATCTCCTCAGTCCAGGCCTCCATGCGACCTCGTGCTTAACTCCCATTTGAGAGGATCTTCCCAGATACAACCAACATAGAAAAGGATTTACTTATCGATTGTCCAACTATGTTTGAATTTAAACACTCGTGGAAAGTTTAAACTCCATATTCCACAAGTCTAGCTTAAGCTAGTTGGTGTATGACCCTATAAAATAAAACTTACTAATAAATTTTAAATTATATAATTTATTTTAAGGGCTATTCTTAATCAGAAGGTAAATGGCATGAAGGAGTGTGATATTATAGACCCGATAAGAAGAAGTAAAAAAATGATGTATAAAGTAAATTCCAAAGCAAATTGCAACTATTTAAACCAAATTTCTTTTTTTTGTTTTTGTTTTGTAAATATAAGCTAACGAAAATGAAACTAAGTGTCGGAAAACTAAGACTTTTTATAATTTTTGAAATTTTATTTGAAAATACTGAAAAGAAAACTACTAAGTGCAACTAAATGCAAAGCATAAAATGTTTTTTTTTCACTTTTTTCAAATTCTTCAAAAACTACAATGCATATAAATGAAAATTTCTGAGTGTGTTTGAATGATCACAACATATAAAAAGCAAAATGAAGTATAGAGGAACCACAATAACCAACTTCAACCAAATGGGAAGGAAACTTGGTGAAAAACCTGACTTGGAAAACTAATGAATAAAATCCACTAGATTTACTAAAGAACAAGTGGCTAACTGACACTACACAAAGTAGTACAGAGAATAAGGTATCTAAATCCTTGACCACTGACTCAGACACACAACACTGATCTCATAGACCAAGCAGGAGGGCCAACTTCAAGTCACTGGATGAAAGAAGATTGAAACAAATCCAACTCAAAGGATTAATCAACAAGCAAAAAGTATGACATATAGGACTTTAGACTTACATAATTATGCCAACAACAGAAGACCCCTCAGCAGACAAAAAATCAGCCAAGACAGGGACAAGAAAACCCTACCAAATTTTTTATGTTGATACAGGATATACATGACTATCTTATAGAGCAACTCACGTACAATACACAACTGTCTTATAGAGAAACTCATGTAAACAAGTTTCTATACGCGACTATGTATAACAACAACCCACGTATACAACAAACATTTTTTCAAGGAAACAAGAAAAAGGTCTCTGGACATACTACACTGCAAATAAAAGGCAAGATAAAAGAACCACACTCGGAATTAGAGCAAATACTGGTCAAGTATATGTGGGTTGCAATGCAAATACTCACGTATGATACGCGAGTTGCAATGCATATAGTCGCGTATGCAACCCAAAACTCATAATAAAAATTTACAAGACTGGTTTGAGGATAATGCATCAAAGGTCATTCCCATCTATAGTGTTTTGGCCACTTCAATCCAAATTTGTCCTTTTGTGTACCAACATGAGGAATGTTGGTATTCGTACGGGGTAGTGCCATTTTGGCTAATAACAACAAGGTCTGTCAAAAGTATGCAGTGTGGGTACTCCTTGGACGTGGAATTAAATTCTGCATCCAATGAGCTCTCCCGCTCAGAATTTGAGTAAAAACATAGGGAGATATGTCGAAAATATGAACAAAAAAGTAGCTTTTTCATTCTTCCTCCAAAATTAATAACTATTATTTTCCTTACGAGGCCCATTTTAGACCTCAAATTTCCTCTAATAATTTGAAGCACCATTATCACTAATCCATGTATCTTCTCCAAGTGTTGCAAACCCAGAGAGTGCAGAGAATAGTACATATTCTTCTACATCTTCTTTTGTCAGTCTCTTTTGAGGTCTTTCTTCTTCATCCTCATCTTCATCTAGATGAGCAGGGTGTCTTTTTTTTTTTTTTTCTGATTCTTCTTTGGTGATGGACACTGTCTGGAAAGGTGTCCTATCGTATGACTATTATAGCTTTGATACTTTGAGTAATCTTTCTTCTGATTGTTTACTCTTTTCTTTTGAAACTTCTTCTTTGAAGGTTTATGTGTCATAACCCCAAAATTTCATAAAAATTTAAAATTTTTAAGATAACATAAAATGTCTAAATACGCAGTTTACTAACTACTAGTGGTTAGCGGAAAATAAAACAGTTTAACAATTAGTATTAATTAGTTTCATAATACAATAACTAATACAACTTTCATTTTCATAAGGTATACAAGAATGACCTACATTCAGATTTCTTTTAGCTTTACTAATAATTTTACTTTTTGGAAAGTAGGTGAAATCTATCTTTGAAAACTTGGGCTTACTTAGCATTATGCTAACGCAGATGGACTGCCGGTTCTTACAAGTTCAATAGGTAACGATCGATCAAGTAGGAGTTTAATTCATAAGGTAGCAAGAAGTATTTCTGTTGCATGTAAATATGCCAGTAAATAAACTGATCATTCTAAAGCAAGCTCTCTTGAGGTAAAGTAATTGTCTTCTATAGACTTTGTTTCTACGACAGTATTCAATGTTTAGTCATAAAGATTGTTAACTTTATCATACTTAGCTAAACAAAAGATACTTACTGTGAGCTTTGAGCTCAAGTTCTTCACCATACAATTACTTCTATTTTAACATGCTTATAACGCTAATGTTATGTTTAAAAGTACTGTCTGTTATTCATGGAAGTACTCCTATCAATCTCAAAGGTAAAGATTTCCAATAGAGTACATGTTTCTATTTTGTCTCTATCTAACTAGCCACTGAAATTATTAACCTGTTGTTTGTATGTACAAATGCTAATTATCAAGTTATAAACTTTAGTACTTAAATTATCGCCTTGCTACATGTATTATTGTAACAACATACAATACCACGTTATTTTATAATGTACCCATCTAAGTGTTACTTGCATCCTGTAGAGATCTTACTACCAGGAAATTTCCATGACATTATAAATTTGGTTCTTGTAACTAGATACATCGTCTTAAGATGGAATACTACCTACCATCACTTTTTATAAAGTTTAAATCATAGGTAAATACGTTATTAGTGTTATTCCTATAATTTATAAACCTTGTGCATGGTTTACACCATAGTAATATTACTATTATAATGTTGCCCCACTTATAATAAGTTGTAGTTTATAGTAACTTCTATAGTAGATTTACTACCTAGAACTTTTAATCTAAGGTCTATATCAAGTGAAACATTATAACAAAGGTTATTCTACTATGCTAGAACCAAGTAAGCACAAGACTTTGTAAATAATGATATGATTCATTATTATTGTCATTGGCAAGTTGAGCATACAAAACTTTATTTGTAAAAGTTTACATTAAGGTCAAGCCTCGTGATTGTTTATTTGACATGGTTTTAAACATCTATACTCCATAGTCAAACAACATATAATAGTTATTAACAATTATAACTAATCTCATACCTTCGGTTGCAAATGATATGGTTTGAGATTCAAATAATATGTAATTATTTTAAAGTCGTTTTTCACGCAAATTATTATCTAGAAAAGTGTAAACTATGGTCAACCTTGGGATTGTTACTATGGCAAGGTTTTTACGACCTTACTCTATGGTCAACGACATAGAATAATTGTTAACAAATATCACAGACCTTGATACTATTGATTACAATATAGTTTTATGTTTTCATTTGTGAATATATATATATATATATATATATATATATATATATATATCCAATCCATAGTCGAGTGCATAATTGTTTATTGATTATGGCAATAATTTGATAATTGGAAAATGCAGATTGACTATAGTCATGACCCTTGCGTGGTTGAAAATATTTGGAGGGCACATGGTCTGCTCTCTTCCATGCATTGGTGACTTAAAAGACTTGGAAAATCCTATTCACCTGTCATTTTACTCCGAGGGTTTCGCTGGCCTGCGGGCTGCTCTGTGTATTTTCTTGGCGGCCATGAGAGGCTGTTCCTCTGCTTGATTGCTCCGTAGCTTGTATTTGTTGCTGATATAGTCTCATTACTCAGTCTTGGTCATGAGTCTTCATGGTTGTGAACCTTACTGCATGAGTGGTTATTTGTTTATGTGTTTGGCTCTTGGCCTGTTCATGGTTTCAATCCTGTCTTTCTTGTAGCTTGTCACAGCTTGTGAAGTTAAGCTCGTTAACACTGTCTCCACTCCAGGGTCGGCGTAGGGGTTTGAATACTCCTATGTGTAAATTGGTAAAGCTGGTAATAGCTTCTTCACTGCTCGTAAACTCTTCTTCTTGCAGGTAAAGACAACTCAGTTTCTAATATGAGAAACTCTTTGTTAAGTTATTAATACAGTTAAGGTTTTAAATTTAGAAGCTGAGATTTTTTCTAACGCTCGGTACTTGTGCTCATTACAGGAACCCATGTTAGTTTCGAGCTTCAGTGGAAAGAAAACAATGGCCGACTTTAGTGGACTCGTGGCCCCAACCGGTAAGCCCTGATTTCAAAAAATGGGTTTTTCCCTACTTGTAATGAGGGTTGTCAAAGGAGAAACACAGTGCTTGGAAGCCTGTTCGGTTTCTTCGTTAGTTATGAGGTTTTAGTATTATGTTACTCCAGTTTACTTAAAAAACCCTTGCTGTTTATGCTGGGTAATATCGACCCTTGAGCCATGATATGTATTTTGTTCAGTTTTAGCTTTACGACCCGACAATGTAATATAGTTGGTTTTTAAAGAAAGATTTTGTTAAACTTTGAGCTCTATCTCGTGTTTTTATGATTTTGTTAACCTATCAATTATGTGTTTATTTTACTGTTTATAAAAGATGTTTATTTTTAGATAAAGACTGTAAACAATCCACAACATAAATTGTAGTCTTCTGGTTAAGTTTGCTTACACAGTTAAGAATGTAAAAGGTTAAAACTTAAATAGATTAATTTATAATTGGATAAATTAGTTTTTAGGGTTTCAACCCTCAGGTTTTTCTTTCACAGGTTATAAGCCTGTTTGTTAAAAATAAATAGCTCCTAATTATGTAATTATTAGCTTTATTTCGTTTAATGTCTATATTTACTTTTATTTTATTTATTATTCTGTAACTTAGAATTATTGAGAGCTCTGTAAAGAATAGAAGGTTAACTCTGTAACTCTATTTATTTCTCATAAATAAAGGGTTTATAAACATAACCCTAATCTGGTTTTATTAAGTAAGAGTTTTAGGATTTAGTTAATAGTCTAAAAGATATACTGTTTGGTTAATAACTTGTTTATATACTTAGCTATTATCTTCTATAAACTTTTATTTGTATAAGTATACTATTACTGCAACTCTAACGTAAGTTACTATTTGCTTTTCCTGCATTTTTATTTAGTTACACTAAGTAAAACAGTAAACACAATTAAACCATAAGACTATTTTCATTGTATTTTAAACATTGAAATAAATTATACTCTACTATCTACAGATTCAAATACTATTAACTTTTTTCATTCTCTTAAGAATCCTTTCATCTACTTAAAGCATTCTAACTATGCTAGAGTACGACCTGGTTTCCAGGTGTGAAAAAACACAACTTTAGAAATTTATAATATTTCTATTTCATTATTCTCTAAACCAGTTTAATTTTTAAACAATCTAATAAGAGTACTAAATCTAACATTTTACAAACTCTGAACTTTTGACATTCATATAGCAGATAAACTAAGATTATTTAACTAAAACAGTAAATTAAAATAACATAGAACTTGTTGAGGACAAGACGAAAACAGCTTTAGGAGGCCATTCCTCCCTACCGATCTCCTGGAGAGTGCTCAAACAACGCTTCCTCAGGACCCCCGAGCCTGTTCCTGGTCTTCTTGGCTGAGAATTGGGTGGAGAATGCAACTGTAGAACCTTCTGTCAACTGACTAGTTCAATACCTCAATAAAACACTCTGCTCTTAGTAGTATGATCTTCAGCTTAAAAACTGCAACAAGATCAATCAGCAGTTATCCCCTCAAACACTTTCCAATTTCCCTTCCATTGAATTTCTCTGAAGTAAACTCATTCACCCTGAATGATCACCTCTCTAGAATGAGAAGCCTCATCTCTCTTCAATGGAAATTTTTATAAAGATGCCTAGGTCTTTTGGGTCAGTTTTCATTAATTGAGGTACCTGCTCTGATTCCACTTTCTTGGGGAATCATGACCACAAATGTAGGGAGGTTTCCACCTGCAACAGTGGAAGTGGTTTGAGGATGCTGCCACATATTAGTTTGCTCTCCACCCAGTATCCTCCACCAATTTGACCAGTAAACACTCTTTTAACATCTCTCCTAAGCTGTTGTCTCCTCATTTATTTATTTATAAATAAAATATTCAGAATTTACATTAAATATCCTTGACCCCACTGGGTCATCAATTACAACTTAGCATAAAATTTAACATATTGTTCCTCAAATAATATAAAATTGTTTTTGCAAAATTGGGGCATGTGACATTATGACTACCTTTCTTGAAGTTTGATTATTTTCTTCCTTTAATATGGATGGTTAGAGCCTGATCATCTTCTCTAAGTAGAGCTTCTTTGTTAGCTACTCTAGCTTCTTCTTGAGTGCAATCTTCCCATACTATGTCAAACTTCATACTTTCTTTTCTGGCACACAGAGTTTGTATCAATGAATCCTAAGGTTTAGTGAGACCATTGATAGAATCCATAACTAGTTCATCCTCATCAAGGGTGTCTCCAATAGAACTTAGTTATTCCTTAAACTGGGAGACCCTTGTGAAGTAATATTGAATTGATTCTCCTTTACTCATCTTGGTGCCCTTCAGTTGAGATATAAAATTCATATTTCTGTTGATGTTTCTTCCCTCATACATTCTGGAAAGTGCATCATACATTTTCTTTGGTGTCTTCTTATATGACACTTGAGGGATCAAGTGATCTTTGATAGAATCAACAATGATACTCATTGCCTTGATTATGTCTTGTTCATGCTTCTTCTTAGATTCATTTTCTTTTGGTTTTGCAACTTCATCCTTCATGTACTTCTCAAGCCCATTCTCTTTAATAATGAGACCAATCCTATACTTCCATGCTAAGAATTTTTCTATGCCTTCTAGTTTGTCCTCAAGCTTAGTGCTTGGGGCCATCATATGCAGGAGGTCACTAAAAATTGAAATTTCTCAAAATGAAAAGATGACCTTACCAGGAGATGTGATTTAATGAGGTGAGTTGGTTGGTCCAACTGATTAATGAAGATCCCAAATATTCACCCTTCAAATATTACTTACGAGGTTCCAATTTCTGCAGAATTTCTGGTTCTGGTTTTTTGGTTTAGGGACAAACCAGGGTTTGGATCTCCTAGAGATTTAACCACCCTAAAAATTCGATCTTGGGCTCAATAGATGCACTCTAGGGAGGTGCAAATTTCTATGCAAGCAGATCTTCCAAATTCCAAACTTTGCAAAAACCCTAATTTCTTCCAGAGGGAGAGGAGAGAGAATTTCACCTTGTGAAAGCTGTCCTATTCAGGCTAGCTATGGTACCATGTTAATATTTCATATGATAGACTAAATATCATTAGTGTTTTATCCAAATTCACAACTGCAGCATATGCAGAATCACTGAAAGAAACAAAATCACATGATAGACACAATATTTATCTTGGGAAACCCTCAAGGGGAAGAAAACCCAAGAAAAATTCCTCTGTATAAGATGTATAAGATAAAACCCCAAAACATGTATTCTCCCCTTTTTTTTATCTCTCTCTCTCTCTCTCTCTCTCTCTCTCCCCTATGCACAACTCAAGTGAGTGAGTCCGTGTTATAATGAGGAACACAACTCCTCTATTTATACACTTTATGTCAACTGGCTTTTACCCTAAACAAGTCAGCCCCACTAAACTATCTGGGATGACTTCACCTAGGAAGAATAAAAACAATATTTTATACTATTCATTGGGGTACTATTGACCCAAATTACAATGGAGGGTTTACCTCATGACTCTATGATGACCAATTACAATAGTAACATCCCGACGAAGGAATAATAACATCTCCCTTGGGGTACATCAGTAAAATACATTTAGAATATCCTTTGAATTTACAATATTTCAGCAATTCTAATGTACCTCAAAGGTACTCAAACATATTCCTAGTAGTAAGAATAAAATACAATAGGTCTCCTCAATCACCAACCAATTACTTACCCATAGTAGCATCATCTAGATCCAATCCAGGATAATGTTTTTCTAAACTAGAAACCATGGATTTTAAATCCATCACATACAACATTATACAACAAATGTGTAATAAAACACATAAATAAAGTCTTATATTTTATTTCACTCTTCAACATTTGCTGACTTATTGGATCTTCTAATATATGGAGAATTTATTTGTGAGATTTCCATTCTCTGTGATGTTCTTTAAGGTCTGGTAACTTTCTTGTTGATTCTTCTCTTTATACTGCAGCACCCGCACTACCTCTCTGAGAAGTTTAATTTTTTTCTAACAGTTGAGACTATAACTCTTCTTGAGTATCAATAGTCTCCGAGACTTTGACCATGTCTCTGCTCATGTGAATTCTCTCCACAAGGTATCACAACCCTTAGCTTCCTCATTCATGTACCATGACTTAACTGATGGGGATTTTATTTGCTGCTGCTTCTAAAGACACATAAATACTCCCTTTTCAACTGGAGGGGTTTTCCTATACTATACCAATATTGTCCCAGAAATAGGCTTAATAAGAATGCTAACAATGCTGCTCATTTGTGGATATGTACAATGTCTCAAATATAACTGAATAGAAACCTCAAAAGCTTTATTGCTTTTCAACATGCTCTATCTAGAGAAACACATGTGATCTTCCTCGATCACTATACTAGTAATATTTCATATATATTTGAAAATCTATTTCAATGATAAAGACATATCCGAGTCCACATACACTTGTACCAAATAGGTACCGCAACACATGCTTTGTTGTACATGTCTATGTACCTACTACAAAGCATATAACCGATCGTGGGACCTGTGAATAACCAAATACATCTCAACTGGAATGAGATCCTCCAAATATGAAATACAAATTATAAAATTTCATATTTATCTTCATATGTGTGGCCATTTATTTTTAGTCCATCATCCTGAAAATCTTCAGGCTTTTTTACTGCACATTTTTCTTAACTGAGGAAAACATTTGTCTAGTGATTGCCACACCACTAATCATAAGAATCATAACAATATTCTTAAATACTATTATGAGATTCCTTCTAAATTATGAGCATCATACAGGTCTCCCATTTTATAGGAGGTACATTAACCAGTTACACCAGTTCTTCAGGATTTATCGATACTAACAACACCCTCTCACCATGTGAATGTGAGAATCATAATTTGGGTCATCCATCACAGAGACTTCATGCTCATCTATGTCTGAATATCTTCTTGAAACATGAATGCAAATAAGATAATTTAATTATCTTCAAGGGTATTAACATCTCTTAGAATAATATTAGGGATTATAATATGATTTCTTCCTAATATATAGGAACCTCCCGATCTGCTACCAGAAGCTTCTTGCTTCACAACATCTTGTTCTCTTTCAGGATCAGCCATTGGAATCGCTCTTGAGTCAATACATGTCATTTTAACTTGTAGGTCAAGGAATATAGTTTTTCCCTACAAGCCAAATTCAATTAAGTTATTAGCAACCTTTCATAATCCAATCATTTCAATAAAAATACAAACAACACATAATGACATGCAAAACACTTTAATCAATGTTTATGTATAATCAAATCTCATGAATTTTAATCACTTGAATACGTCTATGTATTTGCGGTGGTCCATATAGTTATGTACACTATTGAATCAATGTTTTGACCTAACCCCATTCATATTTCATGTAATGTTTTGCAATTCTATATCAATATTATATTTAGATCTCATGAATATTTATGCAAACCCTTATTCATATTAACATGATTTTTCTTATTTACCAATAAAATAGAAAGTTGTAACATATTCTTTTAATCATGTTTATACCATAACATCATTTCTAATCACATGAATACAAAGTGTAATGAAACAAAATTTGACTTTATAAAAGCATATGACAATCAAATATTCATGCAACCCAACATTCATATCTCATGAATCAATCATGCAGCCCAACATTCATTTCTCATGAATTATCATGCAGCTCTATATTCATATGTTTATGAACGATCATGCAACCCAATTTTCATATCTAATGAACCAATCATGCAACTCTATATTCATATTTTTATGAAACAATCATGCAACTCTATATTCATATTTTATAAAACAATCATGCATGCTCTATATTCATATTGTATCAATTTTGTTATTTGTCAATAAAAGAATGACAATCAACATATATGCTCACAATTCCTAATCTCGAGAATATGAATCTCTATATGACTATAATGAAAGAATTCATGTATAGATATATAATAAGATATAATAAAAATGCAATTAATTATCTTTTATTGTATTGCATGCTCCCTCTTGATATCTGCTTCCTTGTGGAGATTACTGGAGTCCCTCGGTATTGATCTCTTTGAAAATTTGAGTGCATACAAGAGGTACTGAATCTCTGCATGGAGAAATTGGATCCCATGAAACCCGAAGCGAATGTTCTTCTTCAAGGAAAACTTCTCCCAATGATCATCCTCTTCTTTAGATGATATCTCATCTCTATGAGACTTTCATTATACACAAGATCCATTAAATAATGATAATATCCAAACCACATATCCTGGGGTTGTTCCATCAATTCGTCCACTTTGGGAAAACAACCATTACACAAATTCTGAGAGTTTCATCTTCAAATACCGGATCGTATCTCTGAAACACTTGCGAAATGTCAAAATCTTCTCATTCAAAAGATAAATAAGCCCATTTGGGAAGTGGGTTTTCAACTGTTTTGTCCGATTCGATATGGATTGATCAGAACGTCTCCATGAAATGTGTCTCCTGAAAAGTGACGAAAATGGTGCATATTGAATTTCTCTTTAATTCTCCCTGCATTGGATAAAGACTCCTCACTCATCGAGGTCACGTATACATCTATACCACGCTCCTGAATAATGCTTAAAACCCTCACCTTCCATGTGTTGAAGTTTCAAGAACCTTCAAGTCGGTCTTTTGGTTGGATGGAGATCGATGCCATGGATTCATGATCTTTTCTCAATACTTCAAGATCTACATAGGCTTTAGTTGCTTGCGCAAACTAAGATCTTGCACACCCTTGCTTTGATACCATGTTAGTGTTTGAGAAAATATGAAGAAACTTGAACTTTAAAAGTTTAATCCACAATTGCAGTGAAGATATATCTCATCAATAACCTAAAGACATAAATAAATCAAACCATAGTTCACACAAGATATGCCTTGGGAAAACCCTGCACTGATTCAGAGGATAAAAAACCCAACAAAAAATCTTAGAGTATGATTGTTAATCGACAGAGAATGATTACAACACAATATCATATTGCTTTTTCCAAGAGCACAAGAGAGGAGAGATAAAATGTAACACTATGATGATCTTTCCAAGTGCATAACACTTTAATAACAAGTAAAATTAGGTCATAGAAGGAAGGTAGTGAATATTTCATGCTTCAGTAACTTGTTAACACCGAGAACATTGTCTCATCATGCACCCCCACTAAATCACTGAGTTTAATTGCCTCTAACTGAGTTGTTAATTCAATGAACTGAACTAAAAGGGATGTAACTGAACATAACTGAATGTAAATGAACATAACTGAATGTAACTGAACGTAACTGAAAAAAATAAATGTAAGGATGAACATAATTGAATGTAACTAAACGAGACTGAATAGAACTGAACATAACTGAATGTAACTAGTGTTTTTCCATCAGTTTTATTTTCAACAACTACTTGCATAAATTAAGGAGTTGATTCCTTAATTAACTGAACTTGTTTTATCACAACTAAGACTCTAATAATGTCTTATTAATTTGAGTTCTCTTGGAGGTATACATGGGAAATTCAAATTCTCTCTCTATCTCTGTGCTCGTATTAATTTTCTTTGCATGGTCCATATGTGTTTTCATTAATTCTATATCATATCATATTGATAAGATTGTTTTCAAACCTATGATCATATGTATTAACCCGGGTCATATAGTTACATGCTAAAGTAAATCACTCTAGGGGTAGCTAATCCATAAAGGATACTTGTTGCACATGTTGACCATGACTATCCATACATCACATAGTATATCCACTTTACAAAGCAAAGTGCACCTCCTCACAACATGAGGATATTTGTAGAACTTGATATTACTCACAAGTCTACTGTTTTGATATTACTAACAAATCTATTGTATTGATATTACTCATAATATTTACAACATCATCACCTAAATCATATGAGGATATTTGTAGGAATTGGTATTACTCACAAGTCTACTGTCTTGATATTCCTCACAAGACTAAGCTTGATATTACTCATAAGATTTACAACATCAACACCTCAATCATATGAGGATATTTGTAGGACTTGATATTACTCACAAGTCGACTGTCTTGATATTACTCACAAGACTGGACAATGACTCATGATGTTGTAATATCAATAGAAACTTGGATAAATGTTTCAAGAATTAACCCGCATCATTACTCATTAAATATAATCCAAGAAAGGTTCAACACAAGTTTTTGAAAAGAAAAACTCTGGCCATGTAACCTTTAAACCCTTATGTGTATTTTTTTTGTCTTCACAACCTACACCATAAGGGAAGAATCCATGAAGTGTTAAGTAATTACATGTAGAAAACTCTAAATGGTGAAACCCTATGCTTGTCAAACTTAAAACCAAACTCTGAAAATTATCATGGTTGAGTGGTATAAATTGTGAATGAAGGCTTATTCAAAATTCTCAAGCAAGCTAAGCTCCTTGACCGCTAAAATATCTCTCTGCAGCATTGAATAAAGGTGTATTAGCACTCAGCTATATTAATTAGTAAGCATAGATTAAGTAAAGCAAACAATTAGGGAGGTGATGATTGCTTTACCTTTAGCAAGCCTCGACTTCAAACTTGATATCTCCAAAGAGTAATATGGATCCAATGCCGAAAATAGGATAATATGGATCCTTCATTAACCCCGGCATCCATCTGCTCTGAGACTTAGGGTCTTAACCCTCCAATGGCACCGGTATCGTTTGCAGCTACGGTCCTTGGGCCGGCTGGAAAATCCCCCAGGTCTGCCATTGACAACAAGAAAGTTTTGGTTGTTCAAGAAAGGCCAGCACCTTCTATTCCTGTGGTGGATCGGTCTTTAGAGGAAGCAACACAATTTGAAGAAACCGCCCTGATCTGCAGATTCAACGGCCTATGGCCTCGATTAACCGATCTACACCAGTGGGTCTCAGAGGTATGGGAACCTATTGTCTCTAATAAAATTTCGATTTTTCCTTCTGCTCGGGGTTTTTTTACGATAGATTTTGTAACGGCAGAGGACAGAATGACCATTCAAGCATATGGCCCTTGGTTTTGGGGAAAATCGGGGTTGTTCACGAAGCCCTGGAACCCTTCCTTTGACCCAACTTCAGAACAAATTTCTTCAGCCCCAGTTTGGGTCAGGCTCCCCAACCTGCCCTTGCATCTTTGGAACTCTACCTCGCTTGAAGCCATTGGAAATGCACTTGGTACCTTCTACTTCAGCAGTGAATACACAGAGGCCTACTTCAAGACTACCTATGCTCGCATCTGCATGGAAATGGAATTTAGCATAGGATTCCCAGCCAAAATTCATCTGACGAGTAAGAGCTATGTATGGATCCAAAAGTTAGATTACGAAAGCATTTTATTCAGATGCCGAAGTTGCTTTGAAACATGACATCTAGCTAAAGATTGTCCCAAAGAATCACATAATTCCAATCCCAGGAAAAACTACCGCAGATCCACGTGGTGGATTGGAGCAAATCCGGATCACTATACTGTGAGCAAAAGCGAAGTTCCTTTAGAAAATCCAGATCCGATGCAGGACAAGAAATCTCATACTGTGAGCAAAAGAGAAGTTCCTTTAGAAAATCCAGATCCGATGCAGAACAAGAAATCTCTTCAGGCTCATAATGAAGACTCCCCTGCAGCGCATAGTACCCCAGCAGATTCAACCAAAAAGCTCCCGCAAGGGAATCTGCACAGTGCAGATCCTCATGCCGACTCAGAAGAAGCTCTCTTTAGTGACGGCAAAGATAGTTCAACAGGTTGGATCAAAGTTGGCAAAAAGAACAAAACTGCTCCATCATCTCCAAAGACTACAACAAAGACATTTTCTCCTATAAAGACAAGAAGCCAGCAAAATGAAGCTAGCAAGAACGCATAATATGGACAGCTAGAATAAATTTCATAGACAGATCCAAGTTTTGTAGGAAATTTCTATTAGAATTATAGAGCTAGACTTGTAAAGCACTCAGCGGTGAGCTGATCACTGCCAATAATCTGTTTCTTTAGGTCCGATAGACCAATCCGGTCTCAGTGGACGTTAAACATCATCATCATCATCATCATCATCATCATCAATAATTTTTTGTTAAAACTGAGTGAGGGGAAAGTAAGCTTCCAAGCATAGATAGAAATGACTAGATAAAAGGCCAATGGTTAAAATCGTGAACTTGAGGCTCCACCCTAGAGAAGAGGAGCGAAACTAAAACCGTCAAATATCCAACAACAGAAAATTAATTTTTGAAGATCTATCTGCCCAAGTAAAAGGCTTCCCCATACCAAATTCGAGTTGGTACGACATATTTATGAGTAAAGTCCATGCGGATGGCATATGTAATAGTTAACACTTTCCAAGATCTAGTGCTATCTAGTAGCATTAAATTTCCACTTTGAAACTCATGTTATAGAGTTTATTACTAAATTTAGTTCCGTTGGAGAAAGTCCTTAGTGATAAGTTCATGACCTGCTACAAGGGTTGGAAATACCTACAATATAAATTGGTGAGCGTTAGCACTATTACTAAGTAAGCCATCATTCACAATTTCATAACTCCAAATAAGTAGTATGCTAACCTTACGACATGATAAAGAGTAACAAATATATATATATATA
>LPNX010423366.1:596175-653786 GCA_001517045.1 Pseudotsuga menziesii
AAGACATAAAGCATGAAAGCTAGAAACAAGTATGTTACCATGCGGTTAATCGTGATATATATATATATATATATGTATGTATGTATTAAATAAAATAATCAAGTATAAAGACATAAAGCATGAAAGCTAGAAACAAGTATGTTACCATGCGGTTAATCGTGATAGGTCTAGTAGTATTGTTAAGATATAAAAAAAATTACATAGGTAAAATTTGTGGTTAAGAGATGTTACAAATGGTATCAGAGCAGGTCGCGACACTCAAACCTAATGGGTCATTGCATAAATATTCTCTTACTTTTAGATAATGATAGTTACATACGAACATGCATATTTAAATAATCCTGAAGAGTTACAAAATATTATTGATGCACATAGAGATAGAAGACACATTAATGGATGATCCCAGGAAAACTATAGAAGGGATGCCAACACCAGAAGGGATGCTGGTACTATAAGATGCCAACATCTATGTTGAACTTGAAGCAAAGCATAATGCTAAAGTGCAATAAGAAACATTAGAGACAATGAGAATTATGAAGGCTGGCTTAAACAGTCTCAAAGCAGATAATTCCAAATTAATGAATGTTAGATCAGAACAAGCAGAAATAATTGAATTAATCCTAAAGAGTTTAACGGACAAAGCAACACAGAGAAATAATGGTCATAATTCTTGTAGTGTTTGACAAGGGAAACATGTAAAAATAAAATTTTCTAGTTGTGAGGAAACTTTAGATAGTTCCCATCCCTCACATGGTGAGTCAGAGGATAGTGATGAGCCTATTCTTAAGAAACAAAACAGGAAACCGTCAAAATTATAGAGCTAATTTAATAAATTAAGGTCCCCTACCTTCAATGGAGAATATGAGGAGGATGCTGAAGTGCGACTGTTAAAGATAACAAAATGTTTTCAAGTATATAGTTATGATGATAATTTGAGAGCATGTTTAGCTATTTTTCAACTGAGCAGGAAGGCTACCATGTGGTATTAGGAAGCTAAAAGTGTGAATACTATACATAGTAGGGATTTAAGATGAAAACTATTTTTTTTTCAAGAGAAATTACATGTCAGAATGGTATTATGATGGGAAGGCCAAGGATTTTAATGATTTGAAATTGGGACAACTAACTATGGAAGAGTTTGTAACTAAATTTGTTAATTTACAACATTATGTACCATATATGAAAGATGAAAAAGCTAACATATATTAGTTTATCAATTGTTTACCCCCAACCTATAAAGATAAAATTGAATTTGATATGCCCAATAGTATGGATGAAGCAATTAAGAAAGAAAAACTGTGCTATTTGTTATTTAAACAGAGATATGAATTGAACAAAACTTGGAAATATAAAAATAAAGAAAGGATGGAACAACGAAGGAAAGGATTCAAGACTTATCCTTTTAGGAAATGAACAAAAAGTTATACTGATAACAACTGTAACAGGTCAAATTTAATTGCAAATAGTGGAGCAAAAAGTACAGGGGCCCTCAATAGCGGATTGCATGATAGTATAAAATATATCAAATATTGGGGTTGTAATGGGCCCCATATACATAGAAATTGTTCTCATAATCCTAACAGGAAAATATCCCCCTTGAATGTTTTGTAAGAGGCTTCTACAGTCAATGACGTAGCCATAAATGTGCCTAGAATTAATGCTACCCTTGAAGACCGACAAGCGGACCATCAATCAACTATGCCACAAATAGAAGGAAAAACTATGAACACCCCTGTTTCCATTCTCATAGACTTGGGATCTAGTTTGAGTTACATTGCACCAAAAGTAATTGAGAGGGGTAAACTTTTAAAGGAAAAACAAAAAAAATGCATGGTTGGTATAGCTGGAAACATGAGTGAAACAAAAGGTTACAAAACTGGTAAAAGGGTGTGAATTGAGATTTAATGAAATGGATACATTAGTAAATCTAAATGTACTTCCATTAGGATCATATGATATTTTGATTGGAATGGATTGGTTGGAGTCTCATAGGGATGTTATTGACGATCTAAATAATTTTTTCATTTGTAATGATGAGAAGGTAACAATCATTCCATAAAAGGAATTTACAGACTTGTGACCTTAAGATAAATCTCAGTTGTACAACTCAAAAAGTATGGTAGGAAAGTATGTCAATTGTATGATGTTAAACTAATAAAATTGAACTTGAAAAATAGAAAATACCAATAGATAGTTTTTCCATCCTTAAGGAATTTCAAGACGTTTATCCCGATGAGATATCGATATTATCTCCTAAGAGAGATCTAGACTTTACCATAGATTTAATGCATGGATATGCACCTGAGTCACGAGCTCCTTACCTCATGATTATTCCAGAGCTTAAATAATTGAGGATGCAACTACAAGAGTTTCTTGACAAAAAGTATGTCCGACCAAATGTGTCACCATGGGGTGCACCAATTTTGTTTGTTAAAAAGAAATATGGAACTCTTAGATTATGCATATATTACCAACAACTAAACAAAATAAGTATAAAAAAAATCCTTTACTGAGAATTGACGACTTGTTTGACCAAGTTAGGGGAGCCATGATATTCTCAAAGATCGATATTATATTAGGTTATCATCAGGTACAAATTAAAGAAGAGGACATTCATAAAACTACATTTTGAAAAAGGTATGGTCACTACGAATTTGTTTTCATGCCTTTCGGGTTAACTAATGTTCCTGCAATGTTTATGTGTAAGATAAACAATGTGCAAGCATATATTTGGACAAATTTGTATTAGTGTTTATTGATGATATCCTAATCTATTCGAAAGATGAAGAGGAACACAAAGAACATTTATGATTAGTTTTGCAAACTTTAAGAGAACACCAACTTTACACAAAACTTAGTAAATGTGAATTCTATAAAAGAGAAGTGCAAAATTTAGGACATATTATCTCAGAAAAGGGGGTAGTAGTTGATCCTGCTAAGATCAAGGCTATTGTAGAATGACCTGTACCGAAGGATGTACATGACATTAGGTCATTCATGGGTTTAACGAGGTATTATTGCATATTTGTAGATATTTTTTCAAGAATAACTAATCTTATAACCACTTTACAAAAGAAAGGTGTTAAGTTTGTCTGGAGTCAACATTGTCATGACAACTTTGATAAACTAAAACATCTATTGACTACAACACCTATATTGAGAATTGATGACATCTACAAAGATTTTGCAGTTTGCACATATGCAAGTAAAGATGGTCTAGGAGGTGTTTTAACCAAGGATGGCCATGTAATTTGTTATGAGTTCATAAAATTAAAAGATAACAAAAACAATTATGCTGCAAATGACATGGAATTAGCAGCCATTATTCATGCTCTTAAAATATGGCGACATTATTTGGTAGGGAAAAAGTTATGGTTGTTGACTAAAAATATTGGATTAAAATACTTATTCAATCAAAATACATTAAATGCTTTCCAAGCTAGATGACTTGCATTCTTGAGTGAATATGACTTTGAGATTAAGCATATTAAAGGAAAAGAAAACATCATAACAACTGCTCTCAGTAGGAAACAACAAGAATTGCATGTTGTATTAATTAGTAGTTATGAGTCAGAATTGAGAAATTTGTTGGAGATAACATCAAATGAAGACCCCGAATATAAAAATTGGTTGGAAAAATGTACGAATAGAACTGAGAATGTTGTTGAAAACTTGTACCAAATGGACACAAAATGATTTCTGTGATTTAAAAATCCTTTTTATGTGCCTAATCAGTCAAAGGTTAAATAAGCAATTTTTAGGGAACTATATAATAGTCTTTATGCAGGACACCCAGGGTACCTGAAACTTATAACAACCTTAAAAAAAGTTTTTACTGGACCAATATGAAAAGAGAATCAATAGAGTATGTAGCCAAGTGCCTTGAATGTTAGTAGTTTACATATGTTCACCAACATACAACCATATTAATGCAACCTGTACCCATCCTGGAATGGAAATGGGAAATTACAACCATGGATTTTATAACTTGGTTGCCTAAAACAAAAAAACATAATGACTCGATTATGGTTGTAGTAGAAAAATTGAGCAAATCAACTCACTTTATACCAGTTAAGTCCACCTACAAAGCCATAAACATTGCTGATGTATTTATGAGGGAACTTTTCAGACTTCATCGGATACCAAAAACAATTATTGCTAACCGAGATGCAAAATTTCCCTCAAATTTTTGGAAATCATTATTTATAGGTATGGATACAAAGTTGAGTTTTAGTATAGCCTATCATCCACAGAATGATGGAAAAATAGAGTGGGTAAATCAGGTATCAGAGTATATGCTAAGGATGTACATGATGAATCAACCTATTAAGTGGGAGGACTATATACATTTAGTTGAATTTTCCTACAATAAAAGTTATCAAGCCTCTCTCAAAATGAGCCCCTTCGAAGTGCTGTATGGTAGAAGGTGTAAAGTACCCTTAAGTTGGGGAAATCTTGAGGATATGATGGATTTAGGACCAGACATGCTAGCACAAATGAAAACAAGGGTACACCATATAAGACAAAACTTAAAAGATGCACATGATAGGAAAAAGAGCTACGTCGACGGTAAAATAATAGCTAAAGAATACAGTGTAGGGGAACATTTATTCCTAAGTGTCAAACAAAAAAAGAGCACCTTAAGAATATGGATATGTGCTAAACTTGCACCAAGATATGTGGGACCCTTTGAAATACTAGCTAGAGTGGGACCAATATCTTATCAATTGACTCTACCTCCACACATAAAAACTCATGATGTTTTTCATGTCTCTTATTGAAGAAGTATATTACTGATAAAACTCATATTATTGTTTGGAATAATGTACATGTGGAACCAGAGGGAGATTTTTACACAGAACTAGTGCCCATTCTCGACATGAGAGAAGTAATGCTACAGAAGAGAACAATCATGCAAGTTAAAGTGCAATGGGAACATTATGCTCCAGATGAAGCCACCTGGGAAAGAGAGGGTGTCATGAGACATGCCTATCCCTTTTTATTTCAAGGAATGGATGGAAACTGAACGATCACCGGAGACGATGATAAGTTTTTAGGACATGAGGATTGTAATGCCCCTCGTAATTGTGGAAGTAACTTTATGTATTGTTTTTTTACTCATGTGGAAACGACTAGTAAATTTTGTGGTTTGGAAGTATTGTAAATAATTTTTTTATTAATAAAATGTGAATATTTCAGATACAGGAAGTTGTGAAGCCTTGCTGTGAATTGACATAACCTAGGTTTTTGTTAACAATTGAATTCTCAGCTATCTTTACGAAGACAAGTGACCAATATTGGAATGAGTTAGTTACGGACTACAAAAGTCCTAGGTAAAAATATGCGGAGGGGAATGCTCAAAAGAAAGGGAGAAATGAACACGAAGAGGGTAGAGTAGTCAAAGAGCACCTTGGAAGGTGTTAGGCTATGTTAAACATGATAAGTAAAGAGGGAAGTAGCATAGAGATGCCAGTGAAAACCTAGAGGAGGTCCTAGGATCTAAAGCAGAACTTCCAGTGAGGACTTGAGTGAAGCGTTAAGTTTTGCAGTAGCTAACTCTGGCCAAAATATTGGTGGTGACTTGAGAGATAAGAAGCAAAATTCTATAAATCTAGGTTCTGGGCAAGAGGATGGAATCCTTGAAAGATGAAAACATTTGAGGTTCCTAAGGTGGTGTGGAGCATGGTAGTTGGACTTCCATTTTCTAAGAAAATTATTGTTCAGATATGTTTTACGTTAATCTCATATTCCTTGTTCTACTACAAAATGTTATTAACTATGAAGTAGTTAATGTTACATATGGGTATAAAGATGTTGAATAAATATTTGGGTTGCATGTGTGTTTTAAGTTGTTTAGACCTTATTATGGTTAATAATGCACATAGTGGCCATACAAGCACTTCAATGAAATAAATATTTTATGTGGGTTTTTTTGTTAGAGCAATTTTGTTAGAATAATTTAGATTAAATTTGACAATGGATTCCATTGGATTAAAGAGTAGTCAATATTAATGGTGATCTAATACAAATTATATTGTCTGTAATTTCCAATTAAGTTAAAAGGCATATTTATCAAATAATAATTACAATATGGCTTAGATAAAAGGAAGAGTTATGTTCAAGAGAAAACTCCATATTTTCTTGAACCCAAATTGCGATAGGTTTAGGACTAAACTTTCGTTCAACCCATTTACACTATGTGCATAGAGAGGAAGTATGGTTTTCATAAAATAAACAATATAGAATATACCAGCTTAACCTAGTGCAAACAAAACTGCGGAGTCATCAAATATGTAGATTATGGAATGATCCTCTACATCGGTTTGCAATATTGAGTTTAACAATTAAATCAAAATTATATCCAACCATATGTCTAATCTAGTGAGATATAAAATAAATAAATAAATATGGTAGACATGTAATAAATTTCGTAGAGCATACATGCACTCTACAGGTTGGGTGCAAAAAGGATTTAGGCTACGTTAAATACATGGCCATACCAAAAATAATTTGAGTGAGAAAACTGATAATACAAGCTAGAAACTTGGATAAATGTTTCAAAAATTAACATGCATCATTACTCATTAAATATAATCCAGGAAAGTTTCAACAAAGGTTTTTGATAAGAAAAACCCTACCCATATAACCTTTAAACCCTTATGCGTATTTTTTTTGTCTTCACAACCTACGCCATTAGGGAAGAAACCGTGGAGTGTTAAGTAATTACATGCAGAGACCTCTAACCCTATGCTTGTAAAACTTAAAACCAAACTTTGTAAATTACCATGGTGGAGTGGAAGAAATTGCGAATGAAGGCGTACCCGAAATTCTCAAGTAAGCTAATCTCCTTGACCTCTAAAATGTCTATGTACAACAACGAATGAAGGTGTATTAGCACTCAACGATATCATTTAGTAAACACAAATTAAGTGAAGAAAACATTTAGGGAGGTGATGATTGCTTTACCTTTAGCAAGCCTCGACTGAAAAAGGCTTTCCCACACCAAATTCAAGTTGGTACAACATATTTATAAATAAAGTCCACGTGGATGGCATAGGTAATAGTTAACACTCCAACCACTAATAATTTTCCAAATAGATATTAAAATAATTCCACTTTTTTAAATTGTAACACACCAAATAATTGTAAATTTTTTTTTGAATATTATATTTTTTTAAATATTTTGACAAGAAAGTCAAAAAATGGATGTAATGGATTGTTTTTATTTAATAATTAAAATACTAAGAGGAATCCAAACTCAAGTAGATGTTGAAAGAGTGTTTGCTGACCCACAAGGGGAAAAAACAAATGACGAAATTTGCTGAGTGAGAACTCAAGTGATGCAAGAAGCATCTTCCCCAAAATCAGGTCAAGACTCCTTGTGGAGTGCTAAAGAGAAGGAGGCTCATAAATGACCAAGTCCTAGGAAAAATACTATATAAGAATATGTCCATCAAGCAAGCAGGAGGTTGGCAATGGACAACAAATTGATCTGTTGATGCAAGAGATGGCACATTGATCGGATTTTGTCCTTGTGGTTCAACAAACATGCTCAGGGGTTCTGGAGAAAGTAGGACTTGGCTACTCTAGGAGTTGGTTAGGAGGAACGACAACTTCAGTTTCATTTTGCCGATAGTGGTGTGAGGTTCCCTATTCTATTTCTTAACTGTTTAGTATTGACAAATCATAGACTGAGTATAGACATGAATCATAAATACATTTTTATAGTGATTTATATTATGCATTTGTTCCTAAATTTCCTGTTATGATTTGGTATAAATTGTTCTTTATTTGTAGAAGAATCACAAATCTTATTATCCTAGTTATATTTTCAATTAACCTCCGTTTGGGCTTCCATATTAGAATTAGAGTAGATCTAACGATTGCATAACTAAAGAATCTGAACGATTATCATAATCAACCAACCCAATACTCGAATAAACAGAGTAATGCCTAATTCATAGATCGACTTAATATTTTAAAGTATGTTTGCATATTTTCTTTTAAAATATTTTAAATGTATATTCAAACTAATCGTATTCCCTAGGAGCCGAGGCTTTTCATACAACGCTTATCTCTGTTTCTAGACTGTATTATTTTTTAACTTATTCTAATCTAAAACTTTGTTGTAAGAATACAGATAACCAGATTTCTTTAATGTAGTAAACAACAAATCAAATAACTCCAAATTGAGTAATAAAACAATGTTTTAACTAAACAAAAAGATTGCAAACAGTCACGTAAAATATCATAAATATACATAGTAGAGTCGAGATGCTTCTTCACTTAAACACTTGATCACAAATATCCATATTGGCTTTTTAGCTCAACATTAATCAATATATGACTGATGTTGAAGTTGGGTATTCATACCCATTTGAAAACAAATCTAAAATATAATCTTTTATAAAACAATTAATATCTGTTCAGCTAACAGATTCGCTTAATAACTCAACTAACAATCAGATCTAGTTAAATTATAGAGTAAATCTATTTTAGTTAAATAAAATTAAATACACAATCACTATTCATGGGTATCCATACCCTAGGAGAGTTATCTCTGTTAAAAGATTCCATCACACTCGAATCTAAAAAGAAATAAAAATCGAGCTTCAATAGAATTATATCAACCAACAAGTTTCCCAACGGTTAAACTATATTGTGGCTATAAGCCCATCGATTGACATCCACAGTTTAGAACAAAAACATAATGTACATCCGAATAGGATGGCATGTCAATGCATCAAAACATAAGAGACTGCAAAGCCATTTGTTAAGCTAGTACATACCTATAAGGGTTTAATCAAGACAACTTAGAAACTTATCTTCCCAGTGGCTGTAGAGCCCAATCCATTTTGAATGTTGGCGATTCCATCGTGTAGACCAAGCCATTAACTGCGTTGGTAGATGCATGCATAAAAACCACTAAGTCGCATTAGTATTTTCCTTTTGCTAGCAGGTTAAAAATGCATTCTCTAATACAAGAAAGGCTCGCTAAAAACTTCACCTCTGTAAAGAGAAGAAGTAGGCCTGAGAGGAGGTGACCCTATCGCTGCTCTCCCTGGGCCAGGCTTAACAAACTTGCATTCCACATTCACATGGTCAAAAACTACGACTGTAAACTGTAACTAAATAAGGAAAAGCATGGTGGGATAAAAACCCTTACCAAGTCAAACAACGCATGGCTTGGAGATTGAAGCTAAATTTCATTCGAAGCTTTCTCTAGCCACTGAAATCCACTTGAACATTGGAAATAACAATAAAATTAGAGTTTAAACAACCATTTCCTTAGAAAACAAAATGAACAAAGCAAAGGAACTATCAGATTGAAACTTACCTCTTTTGAATGCAGAGAGGGATAAGGGTCGACTCCTCATGTATTCCCATTATTCCTCCTTGCTTGCTTAACGCCCGAAAAAACCAACGTTAAACTCGGTATAGGTTACTAAACTTAAAAAGAATTTAAGTGTATAGATTGAAAACCAGGCTTTGTTCCTTACCTGGTAAAAGGCTTGGCAGGCTGTAAGCCTTCGCAAAAGTTTGAAGAAGGAAAGGTTCCCTTTTTAAAACCTCAATAAACCAGATAGGTCAAGGCCACAATGGCGACCACTTCACTGATAAAAACATTCAAGTAAAACTCAAAAACAAGAAGAAACCTTTCATTAACAAACTGTGCAAGGAACATGTTAGGATTTATAATCCTCCCTTGAGCAAATTGTCTATCAGCTTATTTTAGCCTAAATTAGGAGTTTTATTTAATTAAATGAGTCCACTAGTACCATTGGGTCCACATGTACCAGTTACTAGAGGGCGAGGAACACTGATAGAGGCTAACTGCCACTGAATGCACTTGCATGCATCAATTTGGGTGCCTCCTAGGACAATACCTACATTTTAGGAGCCACTGGAAGTTTTGACATCAACTTCCTTCAATCAGTTGGAGTTGGAACTAGTTAAGCTTAGTTATTTTCTAGTTACATTTAGTTAGATCACAATCGGTTCCGTTAGTGCTAGTTATGCATGATTGCATGTGGATACATCACCTTTTCTCACCTACCACTTTAGTTAGATTGAGTTAACTGTTTATTATTGATTGTGTGACTTGATTAGACATTTGGAGTTAACCATTTGGACTCCAATATTGATTGAGACACAATTAGTTAGCTAGTCAGTTAGATACAGTCACATCCAGTGGGGATATTTGAATTCTTTTCCTTATGTGAACTATTGTAACACCGGATTCTTTAATGACAATGATACTATAATTATCTGAGCTATACTCATATGTTTCCTGTGTGGTTTGATTTTTTTAGTGTGTATCTTCATTCTCCTTTTACGGCATCAATAATGATGGAATCATTGCTTGATGATCTAAATGGAACAACAATTTTAACATGGTATCATAGCCATTTCAAGCAAGCTTCATGTCTGTCTTCTCTCCATTGAACAACAAAAGCAGCCGGGTTTCCACATAAGTCCGACAAAAGGTACCTTTCTTCCTTAGAATTTATTCAGAGTGGCGGTGTGGGTGTGACGAACCCTGAGAAAGTGTTGATGTCGAGAGGGAAGACATGATTCTAACATAGTTTAAATGTTTTAGTGTTTTGCAGTGAAACTCTACAGGTGCTACGTAGCTTGTGTGAAGATTTGTGTTTTTCTAGCAGGAGAATTATGGATTCTATACCTTCTACTCCTCATATCCTAACACCATTCAATTATCTCGATTGGAGGGAAGATGCAAGTTTTCTTGCACAACAAGGGATACTTTAGGATAATACTTTGAAGGGAGGTTGAGCCCCATCATCCAGTTGAAAGAAACAAGTTTATGAACTGCTTAGATGAAGATTTCGGTTATCTATGCACTCATATATCCAGAGATCTCCTATTCCACCTTGAAGGTTTGAGGACTCCCAGAGAATCCTGGGAGAAGCTTGAAGACTTGTTTTGAAAGCAAGATGAGATTCAGGGACACCTCCTGGAGAATGAGCTAGTATCCTTACATCCCAACAATTTCAAAACTATAGAGAAATTATTTACTAAATTCAAGTCTCTGGCACTCCAATGTAGACAGTGTGGAATATAAATAAAGGATGAGAAAAATGTGCTCTCCATTCTCAGCAAGCTCGACCTAGATTATTTTGTATTTGTCTCAATATTCCATTCTAAAAGGGATTCCTTTTTGGATTGGAAAATTCCTTCACCTGATTCCTTTTCCGAGTCCTTAATCAAGGAGCAAGAGAATTTGATTCGGATGAGAGTCATCAAGACCTCCAAATATCAAGCTCTCCTAGTGAAAGACTCTACCAAAGCGCAAGGTAAAGGGAAATCAAAGAAGAAGGAGCCTAAATAAGCTGTTTCAGAGCCTACAGAGAATCATAAGACTTTTGAAGGCGGCCTCCTTTTCTAAGAAAAAGAAGTTTTATAAGAATACATGTCCCTATTGTGTGAAGGGTTTCCATCTTGAAGATAATTGTATGAAGAAGCAAATTGACTAACTGCCAGCTCTTCTCAAGTAGAATAACATTGCTCACCCACAAAGAGAAAAGAAGCCTGATGAAGAACCACAGATAGAAGATGATGAAAGGTGCCAAGCTTTGAAATCTAGCCTTACTTAGTCAACAACATACATAATTGATTCTGGAGCATCCAACCACATGGTTTCCTCTCAAGAATCCTTCTCTACCCTCACACTATTAGAGGGGCCTAATATTCACATGGGAGCTGATTCCTAGATTCCAGCAGAAGGAAGGGGCTCAGTTAGAGCGAAGCATGGTGAGTTCAAGAATGTCCTCCAGGTGCCCTCCCTTGCAGCTAACCTATTGTCTGTTTATCAGATGACTCATATAGGCTCTCCCATGAGAGTTACATTCAATTCAGATACAGTTGAGATTACAGAAAAAGCCACTCGACATCTCATAATGAAAGGTATTGCAAATCACTCTACTAAAGCTTATGAGTTCTCACATTTTTTACCTGTCTCTCCTCCGACAACTTTATTGTCTCATGCTAACAACACCACGAAGATTTGGCATGAGAGATTTGGCCATCTCAATTTCAAATATATCAAGCAACTCTACAATGATAAAATGGTTGAAGGTTTTCCTTCCATCCAAACTTTCAATGGAGTATGTGCTGGTTGCTTGGTAGGTAAGCATCTAGAGAAGAGGTACGATGTTGGGAAGGAACATAGAGATGCCTCTATACTTGATTTGATACATAGTGATATAGCTGGACCTATTTCGACAAACTCCATTAATGGTTGTAGTTATTTCCTCACCTTTATTGATGATTGTTCTAGGTACTGCTGGATCTACTTCATTAAACAAAAATCATAAGTTTTTGAGACTTTTAAAGTTTTTAAGGCTATGGTTGAGAATAGTTTCAGTAAGAAAATCAAGTCTATAAGACTTGATAAAGGAGGATAGTACATCAAAAAAGACTTCCAAAATTTCTGTGAATCAGAGGGGATTCGAATGGAACAATCAGTTCCATAAAAACCAAAATAGAATGGTGTGGCTGAGAGGAAGAACAGATCACTGAAGGATATAGAAACATGCCTTCTCCATGCCAAACATCTCCCTCCTTCTCTTTGGGATGAAGCTGTAAAATGTGATTTGTATTTGCAGAATATAGTGCCTCATAAATCAGTGGTTGGGGCCACTCCATTTGAAGCACTGCATGGGCATAATCCCAATGACTCTCATCTGAGAGTTTTTGGTTCCAAATCTTGGGCCAGAATACCACTTTATAAGAGGAAGGAATTCCAAGCCCAAAGTAGCGAATGCATTATGCTGGAATATGCAGAAGATGCAAACGATTACAAATTGATGGAGGTTGCAACCAGGAGATGCTTAATAGAAAGGTATAACCATTTCTCCACCAATTTTTGATGATGATGATTTGCTACAGGTTTCAGATTCAGATGAAGAAGATCAAATCCAACATGATCCTATTATTGAGAATGAATCTCATGAGATTCTAGATATAGATCCAGTATCCATTCCAAACCAAAAGCCTAAGCCCATATGGGCTCAAAAGCTCCTAGATGCAGCTGGAAGTGGTGCTAGAAATCCAGAAGACAGAAGAAGAACTAGGTCCCAGTATCAGAATGAACATGCTGCACTATCTCTCATAGATTTTCTCCCTACAGAGTGGTACGACAAAGTTCCAGGTTGGTGCTACTTGATGATGGCGAATGATCAGCTACATGGCTCACAGAAGAAGAAACTTGATCATTCTCTACCTTCACCATCCAAAAGAAACATACACAGTCATCAGTTCAGAATAACATTGAGAAGTTCACATGCACAACTTCAGGATGCTGCTACACATATGGACCATGCTGCTGCATAGAGCTGCAATTTTGCAGCAGTGTTTTGTTCAAGTTATTTTTCTAAGGAGGAATATTCTTTCTTCTAAAGATAGCTTGCATTTTCATATTTTTGCTTATTTTGAGGGGGGGTTTTTCCCATGAGGTTTTCCCTTGTTTCCTCAGTTGTATTAAGCAACATTTTTTCTTTTAAATTGTATATGGGTGAATTTTGGCCTTGTTTCCAAGGCCCACAGTTGTCCAAGTTAGGATTTAGGGGGGGGGGGGGTTAGGATTTATAATCCTCCCTTGACCAAATTGTTTATTAGATTAGTTTAGCCTAACTTAGGAGTTTTATTTAATNTTAGGATTTATAATCCTCCCTTGACCAAATTGTTTATTAGATTAGTTTAGCCTAACTTAGGAGTTTTATTTAATTAAATGAGTCCACTAGTACCATTGGGTCCACATGGACTAATGGGGCCACATGTACTAGCTACTAGAATGTGGGGAACACTGCTAGAGGCTAACTTCCACTGACTGCACTTACATGCATCCGTTTAGGCATCTCCTAGGACAATACCTACATTTTAGGAGCCATTAGGAGTCCCGTCATCAACCTCCTTCAGTCAGTTGGAGTTGGAACTAGTTAAGCTTAGTTATTTTCTAGTTACATTTAGTTAGATCACAATCAGTTCATTTAGCACTAGTTATGCATGACTGAATGTGGATAAGGCGCCTTTGCTCACCTACCACTTCAGTTAGACTAAGTTAACTGTTTATTAATGATTGTGTGAGTTTATTATACATATGGAGTTAACCATTTGGACTTCGATATTGAATGAGACACCATTAGTTAGATAGTCAGTTAGATATAGTCACATCCAGTGGGGAGATTCAAATTCATCCCTAATGATTCGAATTATTTTCCTTATGTAAACTATTGTAACACCAGATTCTTTAATGACAATGATACTATAATTATCTGAGCTATACTCATCCATTTCTTGTGTGCTTTGATTTGTTCAGTTTGTATCTTCATTCTCCTTTTACTACATCAATAATATTGGACTCATTTCTTGATGATCTAAATGGCACAACAATTTTAACAGAACGAGCAAGTCTGTGCAAGGGACAAGCCATACTATGAAATGCACCCATGAATGGCTATTTTTTTCTTCCACAGAACAAATACTTGCCAAAAAAATGAAGCAATAAACACTCAGACATATTAAATACACATTAAAAACCTTGGCATGAGATTATGACACATGGAGGGCTAATATCACTCTCGACCCTCTCTACACACACAAATTAAACTTGCCATTGAATGCATCTGGCTGCGTTGTCAAATCATAGCCATGGCATAATTTAAACCTTAGTTCAAATCTTCAAGTTATATGAGATTTCATGTTCCCTTTGTACCTCCCTTTGAATCTTATTTACATGCCAAATTTATAACATATCAACCAGGATGTGTAAGGATACGACTAGGGTTATGACTATGGTGATTACCACCATAGTACAAACATTTTAATCAAACCTTTAAACCAAATCATGCGCTATGCTTCCAATGTACACAATCCATTAGTTAATCTTTTGATATACCCCTTTCCAACTTGCAGTAAGAGGGTGGAGGGTAAGCTAGGACTAATCCTCAGTTTTTAGGCTTAGGTCCTAAAGGAACAAACTTTAAATAAACATTAGGAACGGTAAAACGTCACCTTCAAAAGTCGACGATAAGGTTTTCGTCACCCGAAGACAACACCACGGGGGGATAAACATGTCCATCAAACATTTAATCAATGCAAGTTAAATTACATGCGTAAATACATGTGATGAAAAATATAAGACGTTGCGACCAACAATTACATGTTACGATGAAATAATGAATAATAGAATAAAGGTAATTTTATTTATTTATTTATGGATATTATAGGTGTGTGGCAGAATTGTACCAGAGAATGGTTACAACACTTGCCATGAATAATCCCAACACTGAAACTAATAAAACATAAAACTAACTTTATCTTGTTGTGGTGTGACTCTCTTACGAACAGAAAGAGAAGAATAACCTTTTTTTGGCAGGAAATTATGGTAGATGTGGGAATGTCTGCTGAAGAGGATTCACATCCTAGGAATCCAGTAAATAATGAAGAAGGTAACATATGGGATGGTGAAATATGGGTAAACCTAAATGAAAGTAGGAATGATAACCTATCTAAATTAAAACAATTAGTTAGGGAATCAAGGGATGAATTAAAATGAGTTAAATAAGATAAAAAATGTATCCTAAAAACACCAGAAGAGTTAAATAACATTCTTCTCTCTAAACTACACAATAATGAAAAAGAGAAAAATAAGGAACTAGAACTTAACATGGAAAAAACTACACCTTACAAACGTAAGGGAAGGAAACTAGAGTTTTCCAAACATGAGGCTGAATCTTCAAGCAAAGAATCAACAAAACATAATGTTGAAGAACATAAAGATTTTAGTGAAAGTAGTGATAGTAACCAAAAGAAGAAGAAATACAAACCGTATGAAGAAATTTCGGGGGAATTGAAAAAAATCAAACCTCCTATGTTTAACGGAGAGATCGAGAAGGGACAAGAAGTGGACGTTTGGTTATCTGTAATGAATAAATATTTCGAGATTTATAACTATTTTGATGAATTGAAAGAGAGAATTCCCACCTACAACTTGATAGGAATTTAAGATATTTGGTGGAAAGACATAAATAAAGTAAAAGGCATAAAAGAACTTTATGTAACATGGAAAACATTCATAAAACATTTTAAACAAAAGCATCTCTCAGAACAATATTATGAAGAAAAAGCTAAAGAATTTTACGAGTTAAGATTAGGTGCCATGACTATGAAACAACTCTGCAGTAAATTATTAAGTTTACTTTATTATGTGGCTTATATCATTGACAGAAAACCAAAAATACATTTCGTTCTCAACTGTTTACCTCTTACCTTCAAAGAGAGGATTGAATACAATAATCCGAAAACTATGGAAGAGGCAATGAGGAAGGAAAACTTATGCTATGATTAGAATAAGAATAAAAGGGAAAACATACCTAACCGGAAAACTAAAAGACGTCACAACTTTCATCAGAAAAAGAAAAACAAGTTTCATAAGAACACTGGGAATTACTACCAGGGATAGCAAGCGAATAACTATAAAATATTTAAGCCACTGAATCCTGCAGCAAAAGAAATATAATCACCCACTACCTCTACTACAAACAATTCACAAAGGGAACTACTAAAATGATGGGAATGTGGTGAGCCACATTACTTTAAAGACTACCCCATAAGAATGATTTTTTTTAATAATTTTCACTCAATTCAACAAGCCACTACAGCTGGGTATATGACAATAAGAATGCCCATAATTAGTGCAACATTGGATAATCAACAAGCAGACCATCAAAAATAAATGGTTGAAATCGAAGGTATGATAAAAGACAAACCCATTTCTATACTGATTGATCCAGGTGCAAGTTTAAGTTATGTATCACCTAGGATTGAAGAATTATGTAAATTACAACAAGATAAGTTTGAAAAATCTTGGCTGGTACAACTAGCCATAGGAACAAAACGAAAAGTCACTAGTTACATGAAAAACTATGAAATTATGATGAATGAATTGAATACACATGATGACTTAAATATATTATCGTCAGGGTCTTATGATTTGCTGATAGGAATGGATTAGTTAGAGAAACATAGAGTTATGTTAAACTGCTATGATAAAACTTTCACATGTTTAGACAATAATGGTAATACAATTATTGTAAAAGGAATTACCAGAAAGGTTACCATATGAGAGATCTCTGCCTTACAAATGAAGAGGTCTGTATGTAAGGGATGCAAATTTTTTGAAGTTTATGTCTTGGACGACAAATATAAATATAATCAACTTAAAATAGAGGATATACCAATTTTAAAAGATTTTAAAGACATATTTTCGAAATAAGTTCCTGGACTACCTCCGAAGAGGGATATAGACTTTACGATCAATTTGGTACTAGGGATGGTACCGGAATCAAAATCTCCCTATCAGATGAATATAGTAGAGCTTATTGAAATTAAATCACACTTATAGGAACTAATTGATAAAAATTACATTCAACCTAGTGTTTTCCCTTGGGGAGCATTGGTCTTATTTGTAAAGAAAAAATTACTCTGAGTTTGTTTCTAGATTATCAACAATAAAATAAAATAAATATTAAAAATCGATATCCTTTGCCCCATATTTACAATTTATTCGATCAATTTCGAGGGTAAAGCATATTCTCCAAAATAGATTTAAGATCTCAATACCAGCAGGTATGGATCAAGGACGAAGACATCTTTAAAATTGCTTTTAGAACCAGATACGGTCATTACGAGTTGTCGTTATTCCATTTGGTTTAACAAATGCCCCAACAATTTTATGTGTTTAATGAATAGTATTTTAAGGAAATACTTAGATAAATTCGTAGACATATTTATCAATGACATATTGGTCTACTCTAAAAACAAACAAGAGCACAAATAACTTTTAAAAATAATTTTACAAGTGTTAAGGGAACGACAATTGTTTGCTAAGTTTTGCAAGTGTGACTTCTTTAAAGACATAATTCAATATCTTGGACACGTGGTGTCTAAAGATTGGATATCAGTTGATCTCGATAAGATTGAGTCTATCACTGAATGGCTTGTGCCAAATAATGTAACCGACATAAGATCATTCATGGGGATTACTAGATACTACCGAAAATTCATTGAATGGTTTTCTAAGATAGCCTACCCCACGACTTTATTATATAAGATAGGTAAGAAATTTGATTGGAGTGAAAAATGTACTGAAAGTTTTAATAAACTAAAGCATTTGTTAACCATAGCTCCTATCTTAAAAATTCTTGATCCTTTAAAGGATTTTGTTGTATGCATAGACACATGTAAGGAAGGTTTAGGCGAGGTACTAATTCAAGAAAACTATGTCATGGCCTGCAAATCTAGGAAGTTAAAAGAACAAGAGAAGAATTATTCTACTCATGAATTAGAACTTGTTTCCATCATACATGCACTAAAAATGTGGCGACACCACCTCATCAGAAGAAGATTCTTACTGATGTCAGATAACATAATTCTAAAATACTTGTTTGATGAACAAAATATTGATGCTAGAAAATCTAGGTGGTTGTCATTTTTAAGCAAATATGATTTCATAATAAAACATATAAAAGGAAAATAGAATAAAGTTGCGGATGCTTTAAGTCGTCACACAAACCTGCTGTATGCAAGCAACAACTATGAATCAGATTTGGAAAATAAAATTTTAAATGCAATTTTTTTTAATAAAGAGTATCAAAACCTAAAAGAAAAGACCATAGAAAATGAAAGGAATGAAATAAAATAGATCTTAGTGTGAATGGAAAAGGGTTGCTACTACATAAAGGTAGATTATATATAGAAAATTTAGCATATATTAAATTAACTGTTATGGACGGATTACATAAATGACCTTATTCAGGACATCCTGGATACCAACAAATGATTACTATGATGAGAAAAGACTTATTTTGGCCTAATATGAAAAAAGAAGTAGCATAATATTTATCACGCTGCATTGAATGTCAATAGGTAAAGGCTGAACACCAACATCCAACATGATTATTGCAACCATTACCAATTCTAGAATGGAAATGGGAAGTGATCAACATGGATTTCATAACAGGTTTGCGTAAGAATATCAAACAACATGACTCAATCATGGTCATAGTGGATAAATTAAGTAAACCAACTCACTTTATTCCGGTAAAATCTACTTATAAGGATGTTAACATTTCTGATATATTTATGAAAGAAATTTTTAGGTTGCGCGACGTACCTAAAGTAGTAATCTCAGATAAATGTGCAAAATTTACAGGAAATTTTTGGAAATCCTTGTTTAAAGAACTAGGCACATAATTAAATTTCAGTACTACATATCATCCTCAAACTGATGAAAAAACTGAAAGAGTAAATCAGATTGTAGAATACATGCTTAGAATGTACATAATGGATAAACCGGGTAAGTGGGAAGATTACTTGCACTTAGTAGAATTTGTATATAGCAATCATTTCCAAGTTTCAACTGGGATGAGTCTGTTTGAAGTTTTGTACGGATGAAAGTGTAACACTCCAATTTATTGGAGTAGTCCCATTGACATATTAATGTTAGGTCTTGAAATGTTGAAAGATATGGAACTAACAGTGAAATAGGTACACCAAAATTTGAAGGTTGCCCAAGACATGCAAAAACATTATGCAGACTTGAAAACAACTCCTCGAGAGTTTTAGGTAGAAGAACATGTATATATAAAGGTAAAACCCAAGAAAATCTCCCTAAGATTGGGAAGATACTCAAAGTTGGCACCTAGGTATTGCGGGTCGTTTGAAATTTTGGCAAAAGTTGGTCCAGTAGCATATCAGTTAGCATTACCACCTACATTAAAAGTACATAATGTTTTTCATGTTTCCGTTTTGAAGAAATATTTTTGAGATGCTACTCATGTGATTGAACGGAATGTTATACAGGTGGAACTTGAAGGAGAGTTTCTTGTGGAACCAGAGCGTATTCTCGACAAGAGAGAACTTTTACTTCATAACTGTACCATCGGGCAAGTCAAGATGCGATGGAACCACCTTAGTCCAGTGGAATCCACTTGGGAACTGGAAAGTAATATGCGGGAGTTATATCCAATCCTATTTCAAGATGAAATAATGGAAGAATGAAGACAAAAAAATAATAACACCGAGGATGGTGTTATCCTCTAATGGGAGGTGTATGTAACACACCAAATAATTATAAATTATTATTTCTTTGAAGATTATATTTTTTAAAATATTTTGACAAGAAAGTCAAAATGGATGTAATGGATTATTTTATTTAATAATTAAAATACTGAGAGGAATCAGAATTGAAGTATCTGTTGAAAGAGTGTTTGCTGAACCATAAAGGTAAAAGACAACTGACAAAATCTGCTGAGTGAGAACTCAAGTGATGGAAGATGCATCTTCCCCAAAATTAGGTCAAGACTCCTTGTAGAGTGATAAAGAGAAGGAGTCTCATAAATGAACAAGTCCTAAGAAAAATATTATATAATAGTATTTCCATCAAGCAAGCAAGAGGTTGGCGATGGATATACTTCTCTAGGAGTTGGTTGGGAGGAACGATAACTTCAAATCTGTTTTCCCAAAATTGATGTCAGGTTCCCTATTCTAATTATTATATGTTTAGTATTGAAAAATTATAGTCTGAGTATAAACATGAATCATAAATAAATTTTTATAGTGATTATACTGTGCATATGTTCCTAAATTTCCTATTATGATTTGGTATAAACTGTTCTTTATTTTTAGAAGAATCAAAGATCTTATTATCCTAGTTATATTTCAAGTTAACCTCTATTTGGGATTCCATACCCGGATTAGAGTAGATCTAATGATTGTATAACTAAAGAATATGAACGATTATCATAGTCAACCAACCCAGTACTCGGAAAAATGAAGTAATGACTAATTCATACATCGAGTTAATATTTTAAAGTATGTTTGCATATTTTATTTTAAAATATTTTAAATGTATATTCAAACTAATTGTATTCCCTAGAAGCCGATGCTTTTCATACAAAGATTATCTCTATTTCTAGACTATTAATTTTTAACTTATTCTAATCTAAAACTCTGTTTTAAGAATACCTATAACCATATTTCTTTAATGTAGTAAACACCAAATTGATTAACTCCAAATTGAGTAATCAAACAATGTTTTCACTAAACAAAAATATCGCAATCGGTCGCATAAAATATAATAAATATATAGAGTACAACTGAGAGGTTTCTTCACTCAAACACCTAGATCACAAATCTCCAGATTGGCTTTTTAACTCAACATTAATCAATATACAATAATTGTCAGTTGGGTATTCACACCCATTTGAAAACACATCTAAAATATAATCTTTTATAAAACAATCAATATTTTTCCAACTCATAGATTTGTTTAATAACTCAAAGCAACAATAAGATCTAGTTAAATTATAGAGTAAATCTATTTCAATTAAATACATAGTCAATATTTACGGTTATCCATACTCTAGTATAGCTAGCTTCATTAAAACAACCTAGCACACTTGAATCTAAAAAGAAAAAACAATCGAGCTTCAATAGAATTATATCAACCAACAAGTTTTCCAATAGTTAAACTATATTATGGCTTTAAGCCCATCGATTGGCATCCATAGTTTAGAAAAAAAAAGTAATGTACATCCGAATAGGATGGGATGTCAACGCATCAAAACATAGGAGGTTGCAAATCCATTTATTAAGCTACTACATACCCCTATGGGTTTAATCAATACAACTTAAAAACTTATATTCGCAGTGGTCATAGAGACCATTCCACTCTCGGACTGTGAATCATAGAGAAATATTTACAACGCTGAAATTAAAAGAGTCTTCTCATTTTGATTGTTGGCAAGTCCATTGTGTAGACCAAGTCATTAACTGCATCGGTAGATGCATACATAAAAAATACTAAGTCACGTTAGTATTTTCCTTTTGCTTGCAAGTTAAAAATGCATTCTCTAATACAAGCAAGGATGGATAAAACCTTCTAGGGTTGGCAGGTGCGGGTGGGACCGTCTTTGATCCTGGAGGAAATATAGTGTCTTCCTTTGGTATTGGTCTAAAAACCAATAATGAGGCAGAATGGATTGTGCTTTACTTCAGAGTGAACCTAACAAAACAACTCAACATTTCCAAACTCATTGTTCTAGGAGATTCTAAGAAAGTAATTCACAAAATGAATAATGGATTCAGTAAAGGTGTTGTCAGAATAAAAAGAATACATGACCGCATTAGTCAATTCATTGCTCCAATCAAGTCTCCTACTTTCATATTCTCCGAGGGAACAATTCAGAGGTGGACAAGTTGGCTAATTTAGGAGACAAGATTAAAATTGGGACTAGCAATGTGAAGGGAACCATAAACAAATGTTGTTATGTATCCTAAGCACACTAATAACTAAAGGAAGCTAAGGGGGTCCTTCCCTAGCGTTAGCACCACCCTCATCAACATTAAGACACGTACATGAGATGTGAAATTTCGTGAGCGGATCCCAACCACCGCATTCAGTCTCTTTGCCAGCAGACAAGAAACTTGGCAGCCAGTTCTCAACCGTCAAGGAAAAGACCATGTGAAGGATTTAATGGTGAAGCCAGCACATGGAAGATCAATTGGAGTTTCCACATGAGCTGATCTTGTATTCCCAATGAATCCTCTTAATGCTCATTCCGATCCCAACGCTCATTTCATTTTTGCTTCATCAAGAGCTGGTAGTATCTCTGTTAGTTCATAGAAGGTTCATGAAAGCACTGTTCTTGGCATCGAAGAAGACAAAGATTTAGCAGGTTTAGGTGAAATAGAAGAGTGGAACTTTAGCAAAGACAAAGGACGTTTATCAGTGCAAAGGTTGTTTCAAATTTTTTTCTAGGAACTTTGGAAAAATTTCTCCTCCCTCCAATGTAGAGAATTGGTTTGGTGCAGATCTTCCCATTGAAGGTTCAGTCCCCCCTCATTGGAGGGTCTCAGTATCACAGGTTTACCTTGCTTGCATCAAGCATAAGGCCACGTCGTATCATCTCTGTCTTAACACAGTGAGTATATGGTGGACATGGAAGTTACACTCGAGGAAATTCAGAACTCGCTCAAGGACATTAAGAATCATCTCAGGTGTCTCTTTGACATAGTCAACAAAAGCATTAATGAAGGTAGCCGAACATCGGACTAGATGGTCTGACAGATAGAAAACCAAGACACTGGGATTGAAGACAATCACCGATATATGTATGATTTAACGGACACAATAGGCTATATGAAGGATGACCTGCATAAGCTAGTGAATATGAATCAAAGCAGTCATGTTCATGACTATCCTTCCAGAGATCAAGCAATGGAGGAAGCTTCAATGGCACAACCTGCCAAAGACATAAAAGGGAAGCAACAGGTGTAATTATGCTAAAATGGGTACTCTATGTTTTTTTGTTATTTTGTTCTAGGTGTATATGTTCATATCCACCCGTTTAAGGTCTTTAGAAGTTTTATTAGGCACAACTGCAAACTCAGGACTTTAGTAATCCGCTTAAATGAATATGTAATTTTGGGTTCCACAACACTCTTGGCAGGTCTCATACCTCTCTATTTTTGTATGCCTGGCTAGCCCCAACATTTTATTTAATATAATATTTTCAAGATTTTTGTTAAAAAAAAGGATGGATAAAAACTTCACCTCTATAAAGAGAAGAAGTAGGCCTGAGAGGAGGTGACCCTATCGCCGCTCTCGTTAGGTCGGGCTTAACAAACCTGCATTCCACATTCCACATGGTCAAAAACTATGTCTGTAAACTTTAACTAAATAAGGAAAAGCATGGAGGGATAAAAACCCTTACCTGGTCAAACGACACATGGCTTGGAGATTGAAGCTAAATTTCGTTCAAGGATTTCTCTAGCCACTGAAATCCACCTACACATAAAAAAGAAAAATAAAGTTAGAGTTTAAACAACCATTTCCTTAAAAAACGAAATGAACAAAGAAGAAGGACCTATTAGAATGAAACTTACCTCTTTTGAACACAGAGAGAACTAGGGGACGGTTCCTCCTGTATTCCCCTTATTCCTCCTTTCTTGCTTAACGCCCAAAAAACCCAAAGTTAAACTCTGCATAGGTTACTAAAATTGATTAGAATTTAAGCATATAGATTGAAAACCGGGCTTTGTTCCTTACCTAGTAAAAGGCTTGGAAGGATGTAAGCCTTCATAGAAGTTCGAAGAAGGACCGAATCCCTTTCTAAAACCCCGATAAACCAGATAGTCCAAGGTCGTAATGGAGGCTAATTCACTGATAAAAACCTTCAAGTAAAACTCAGAAACAAGAAGAAACCTTTCATTAAAAGACTGTGCAAGGGATGAGCAAGACTATGCAAGGAAAAATCCAGACTGTGCAGTACATCCATGAATGGCTACGTTTTTCTTCCACATAAAAGCTACAGAAAAAACAAATGAAGCAATAAAACTTTAGATAGATTAAAGATGCACTAAAACCCTTGGAAAAACCTTGGCATGAGATTGCGATAGGTGGAGGGATGAGATCCTTCTCGACCCTCTCTATACATGCAAATTAAACTTGCCATTGAATACTCTTGGATGTGCTATCAACTCGCAGCCAGTGCAACATTTAAACCTTAGTTCAAATCTTCATTTTTTATGTGTTGGCATGTTCCCCTTGTACATCCCTTTGAATTTTATTTGCATGCCAAATTTATAACATATCCACCACGATGTGTAAGGTTGTGGCTAGGGTCACGACTATTGTGATTACCACCATAGTACAAACATTTTAATAAAACCTTTAAACCAAATCATGCACTATGATTCCAATCTACATAATCCTTTAGTAAAACTTTTAATATACCCCTTGCCACTTGTAGTAAGAGGGTTGAGGGTAAGCTAGGACTAAGGCTTAGTTTTTAGGCTTAGGTCCTAAATAACCAAACTTTAAATAAACATTAGGAACTGAAAAACATCACCTTGGCAAGTCTACGATGAGGTCGTCGTTAGTCGAAGACAACACCACGGGGGGCTAAACTTTCCCATCAAACATAGAACCAATGCAAGTTAAATTACATGCATAAATACATGTAATGACAAATATAATATGTTTCGACCAATAATTACATGTTACGACAAAATAATGACTAATAAAGTAAAGAGAATCTATTTATGAATTTTATAGGTGTGTGACATAAATATACATTAGAATAACTGTACTTATAATATATAAATGTATTAAAATAACTCTACTTTTATAAATATATATTAAAATAACTCTACTTTTATATTTAATTAGTAAAACATAGAATAATGACCAATAAAATACTCTTATAATCATTAATAATTTAAATAATTTTTTATAAATATTTTTGAAAGAATTTTAAAATAATTTTTATAAATATTTAAAAAAAGGTTCTTAAAATAATTTCAAAAGCTTTAGTATATAATTATAAAAAATAAAGAATAATATCTCACATTAAAATATCTAATAATTTCAAAAGAAATATCTCATATTAAAATTAATTGAAGAAAAAGAATCATATCATTAAAATTGATTGAAGACAAAGAATCATATCTCATGTTATTGGCAAATAATTGTTTTTTTTATGGCACATCATTAACGGAAAAATAGTTTTTAAAATTCATATTGAAAATAAAAAAGTGTTTTAAAATTGAAAAAAATCCATGAAATTTTATTAAAATATAAAAAAGTATTTTTTAAAATTCATATTGAAAATAAAAAAGTGTATTTTAAAATTGAAAAAAAACCATGAAATTTTATTAAAATATAAAAAAGAATAATTTGAAAATTATCCAATAATATAATAAAAATGATTTAAAAAAAAAATTTATTTATGTAAATAAAAAAGTACAAATATCTTGACCATAGTTATGCCATATGGATCAACAAGTGAACCAAAAAAATGTTTGTTTTAACTTCTACCAAAATTGGCACCAAAAAAAGTGTGACCAATCAGGATCATCATCCAAATCGGCTATCACAACATACCACCAAAGACAAGTAGACAAGCATTGGTAAAATCCAGAACTTGACCAACCAATTGTAACAAACAAGAGAAGATACAATATGATAGCCCTTCTATCCATATATTCAAAGTCCCTGAAAATATTTTTGCATTATCAAGAGATTCCTCCACAAAAAGAACGTGTTTATAACCATACAAAGCTTCTTTAAATAATACATTTCCATCAATATTTTATTCCCTATAAATATGATCAAAGAAAAGCTCATTAAAAAGCAAAAAGATCATTGGTACCCTTACACCAATGTAGTAAGGAAACAACTTGAAGGCTTAATCTATGGCCAAATTGATGATCATCACAAAGTCACCAAATGTTTTCATAAATTCTATGTCCATCATCTTTGCAGCTAAAAGATGATGGACCAACATCTCAACCTTTGTATTTGAATCTCTATACCAACACAATTTGAGTTTAAAGAAGTGATCTTCATTGATTTTAATCAAACAACCTGCAACAACAAGCATCTTGAGTAGCACCATGGAAATACCATTTCCAAAGCTGTAAAAAAATACTTAAAAATATTATAAATTTGGTTTGTTAGCATAAAGATATAGATATTTACATTAAGAAAATGAATCTGTTTAAAATTGAGTAAAATAAAAATAATAAAATTTTTGATATTAATAAAAAGAAACACACAAAACATTGATTAATATTGATTTCAAACTTTAATTTATAAAAGATTAAATAATATAACTCATTTTATATATTTTACATGGATTTCAAAACTCAATTTAATAAATTAAAATAGTAGAGCACATGATGTAAAAGATGGTTGAAGTATAAAATGAGAGTATGAAGACCAAGATGTAAAATTTGGTTTAAATGATAATTAAACGACCATAATGAAGTGAATCATATATATATATATATATATATANAGTTTTACGGGCTTGAAAACACAGTCTTAATGTCTCCTACCACATTATACAAGAGCTTCTCTGTCGAGCTTACATCACATTATATCCTTGCATTTTGCAAAAACGGTCTTAGTGTTTCTTATCAAGTCATTACAAAGCCGAGATTTACACAACATTGCATAAGTAGCTTTGAATTGCTTCATATCAAAGTGTTGATACCCCATTTGCAACTTCTTATATCTCCATCATACCTGGTTGATACGTTAAAGCTTGTTTTGAGAGGTTATCAGCTTCTTCATTCAGTTATCGATATATAGGTGCAAACGATGTCCTCCTAAATAGAGATTTCAAATTTTGAATTTCAGCAAGTAAATGTTGTAGCTGTGGTACTCATATATTGTTTCTTCCATTTACCCAATCCACCACAACTTTTGAATCGCCAAAAATCTGAATGTCCTGTATTTGATTGTTGTGGGCCATTTTTAAAGTTGCCCATAATGCCGCAAGTTCTGCCCTATTGTTAGTAGCTTTTCCCATGGCATATTTTACAAGCATCCTTCTCTTTGAAGAAAAATATATGACTGCTCTAGCACCTCCCAACGGAGGCTCACCATGGCTGGCACCTCGAAATAGGTCCATGGAGTTTTGTTGTTTATTACTGGAGCTCTAATAATTCTTTTTTGGAGATGACGATGTTAAGCTTGTGTTCCTGTATCTTGTTCATTAACAAGGAAATGGTGATGTCAGGGGGAGTCCATATGTTGTTGAAAATATACCTGTTCCATGCTTCCCATATATTGTAAAAAAAAGAACTGGAAAGGCTTCATATAGACCTACCCCTTCATCGTGCCACCAAGTTTTGCTTTGTTCTTCTAGGGTAGCACTTGCTCCTTCATGAGTTCTTCCTACTGACTACTTTCCCACCACTCCCATCCATATGCTGCCTGCATATATATAGAAGACAAACAAATGAGAGCTTGTTTCATCGCTTGATCTGCAGAGAAAGCATAACCTTGGTCCTTCAAATCCTCTTTTTTGTAGCATTTCCAACGTCAGTAATTTATTTGAAAAGGCTAACCATATTGTGATAATGGTTTTTAGAGGGCTTTGTATTTGCCATAACATTTTCCACCACCACTGATTTTCTCTACCTGTATGCTCTTCAAATGACACTTGATATCTCTCACACACACACATATATATCTAACACATGATGTAAAAGATGGTTGAAGAATAATGAAAGAAAGAGGACCAAGATATAAAATTTGGTTTAAATGGTAATTCAAAAATCATAATGAACTGAACCTTTTATATATATATATATATACACATTTCATTTGGTTAACATAAGACATTTTTAATATGTTCATTACATTTATGGACATTTTAGATATTTCAATTTATTAACATTTTTAATCATTAAAAAAAACAATAATTTTTTTTAAACAAAATGATTTAAAATTTTATTTTTTTATATCGAATTGAATATATATATATATATAAAAGTTTGATTCGTCATTAAACAAAATTAAATTTCTATTTAACGTAACCATCACAATGCTAAACAATAATATTGATATATTTTTAATATCGATATCTTCTCATGAAAAACAAATTCTATAATACGATGAAATGCAAAACGACCAAATACGAGACATGAAATGTAACGGGGCCATAGAAAAACCACCCCCTTACGAAGATAATAACAAGAGCAAATCACACTTATTTATACAACATCTCATAAATCCTTACAATTTGTCCAATAATATTTTTCCTTTTAGTGGAGTAATAAATGTTAACTAGGATAACACACCTTTCTTTTATAAATTTGTTAATCATAAGAAATTTGTAAATACTATATGGAAGATAGCAGATGATAGGGGTAATATTGTCGAGGGGTTTGAGTATATCGCTGGGCGAGAGTACAACATTTTGAAACTTTGTTTCAAGCTGATGAGAATCTTCATTTGACAGAGATTCTGGATATTGCTGACAAATATCCTTCTGATATATCTGAAGCTGAAAATTTAGACCTTATGATTCCTGTCACACTTGAGGAAATTTAGTCTATTTTGCCAGTCAGTAAAAATGACAAGAGCCCCGGACATGATGGGATTCCGGTGGAAGTTTACAGGGCACTTTTTGATGTCTTGGGAAGTGATCTTTTAAGAGTTATTGAAGACTTGAGACTTTCTGGTAAAATACCTGCTGTTTTTAATACTACCTTTATTGCTTTAATTCCCAAGACTGATTCTCCTAAGTCATTTGATGACTTCAGACCAATATCTTTATGTAATTTTATTTACAAGATCAATGGTAAAATCATTTCTACTCGTATTAAAAAGATTTTGGGGAGAATTATTTCTAAATAATAGTTTGGGTTCTTGCCTGGTAGACAGATTCATGAAGTTGTTGGAATTATTCAGGAAGGTATTCATTCTATTCATGTTAAGGGTATGAAATCAGTGGTGCTTAAGATCGATTTATCTAAGGCATATGATTGAGTAAACTGGATATTTTTGCGTGTTATTATGACTAAAATGGGATTTTCTGTTTCCTTTATTACTTAGGTGATGAGGAGTATTACATCAGTTTCTTTTGTTGTACTTATTAATGGGTTGGCTTCTAATTTTTTTAGATCTAGCCAGGGGCTTAGGCAAGGATGCCCTTTGGCTCCATTACTCTTTCTTATTGTGGTAGAAGGCTTGAGCAGGTATACTCTTAATGCACAACTCAGGGGGGATTTTCAAGGCATCTCCTTTGGTAACAATATTATTTTATCTCATATTTTGTTTGTGGATATTATCATTTTGGTATCTGATGGATTTGAAAAGTCTTTATCAACATTATATGAGGTGTTGATGATCTTTTGTAAAAAATCTGGAATGATTATTAATGAGGACAAATCATCTTTCTATTATTCTGGATTGAATGAATCTGAGTTGATTTCGATACAGAACATATTTTCTTTTAATATTGATAAAATTGAGTATGGTATGAAATATCTTGGTTTCCATCTAAAACCCTGCAGATATCTCATGAAGGATTGGGATTGGCTCATTATTAAAGTGGAAATGAGGATAAAAAATTGGAGTTTCAGATGGCTATCCAAGGGGGGAAAACTAATATTGGTGAAGTCTGTTCTGGAAGCCATACCAATATATTGGATGCACTTTTGGATACCGGTGGGTATTCTTGAAAGAATAAGGAAGATTTGTTTCAAGTTCTTATGGTCTAGTAAAAAAGATGCTACTGGTTTACCTTGGTCTTCATGGAAGGTTCTGGCAAATCCCAAATCTTTGGGAGGATGGGGATTGAAAATTCCTGCATTATTTGCTAAATCACTTGCTGCAAAAAATGTGTGGAATCTGATTAATGGCACAGGACTTTGGGTCCAGATTGCTTTACAGAAATATATTTTTCCCTTAACTTTATTAGATTGGATAAAGGTATCCGTTAAGAAAAAGAAGGGCATATCCATTTGTTGGAAAGCTGTACTTTGGTCCTTTGATCTGATTGGACAGTCACTTGTGTGGAAAGTTGGGACTGGTACTGAGGTGCGTATTGGTCTTGACCCTTGGCTTGGGTGCAAATGGAAGCATGTTTTACCAGCCTCTATGATTGATAAACTTCATAATGCTGGTTTTTCTGTTTTAAAGGATATTGCATGCCCTGGTATAGTATTACTTTAGGATCAGGGCTGGTTACATGCTGATTTATTTGGATTTATGGAACAGGAAAACATAATTTGGAATAATTATGTTGCCTTGCTGATATCCTGTCATGTTAGAATTACTATTGAGGATGATCAACTGGTATGGAGTCTCTCTAAAACAAGTAAGTACACTCCCAAAGATGGTTATTTTCATCTTATTCAAGTTAGGAATGAGATGGAAAGTTTCTGGTGGTGGAAGTGGTTATGGAAACTTAATTGTCCACTAAAATCAAAACTCTACTGTTGGCTTTTATTTTCAGGGAAAGTACTTACATGGGATACACTGTGTAGAAGAGGTAGAGAGGGACCTGGTAGGTGTTATCTCTTCAATTTGGAGTTTGAAACTAATGATCACATTGGTTTCGAATGTTCATTTACAAGGAGGGTTTGGTTAGAAATCGAGGCCAAATTAAGATACTTAAATTTTTGGCAAGGAACATCAGTTTTAGATTGTGTAAAGAACTGGATATTGAAGGCATTGTTTTTTGGTTCATATGGAAGGCTAGAAATCTTTGCTGTTTTGAAGACATTCAGCCAAAGACTTATGTGGTAACATCCTTATGTTTGGGGTTACTAAATTCATATCCTTTGGATAACGTAGTTATGAACATGAGATTGGTTGTTAATGAACATATTGACAAAGCATCACTCTGGGGGTATTTTGATGGCTCGGTAGTAGGTATGCCACAGATCTGTGGGGATGGAGGTATATTGTACATATCAGATGAGCACTTTTCACATTTTTTGCTGGACTGGGGTTGGGTACTAATTAATTTGCTGAGCTCTTAGCTTTAAAGTTGCTTATCATTTTGGCTCTGAAGCAGGGGGTTTCAAATCATGTATATTTTTGGGGATTCACAGTTGGTGATCAATTGGGTATCTGGTAAGTTTAGGATTAATAATATTCTACTTACTCAGGTCTTGCAGGAGGTGATCCACATTTCTAATTTCCTTGAAAAAGTTGATTTTAAGCATATCTATCATGAAAGGAACTCTAAGGCTGATACATTAGCTAATGCAGGTGCTAATGTGGAAGAAGGGCATCGGATAATCAAGGTGTTTAGAGGAACTGAAACATATGAGACTTTTCAGATTTTCTAGGATTATGGATGGGGGAGAGTTATGAGACTCAGTGGTCATTCATGTTGAATGTATTTTGTTGGTTATATGAAATTTTGTGACAGTTTTATTAATGACTTATCTATCTTGACAGTTTATTTTTGAAGGTTTAAAACTTGAAATAGTTTTGATGGTTTTCACTATGTGGATAAATATCGAGTTACCTGATATATATAATCTTCATAGTCTTTGATGAGGATTACAGGAAGATGCTTGTACAGTTTTGAAGATCAAAGTTTATATTTTGATGATCAAAGTTTTTGTTTAACTACATTGACAGTTTATTTTTGAAGGCTTAAAAATTGTAATAGTTTTGAGTGGATAAAGACTGAGTTAGCATATTTATACTTTTCAGAGTCTTTGAAGGATTATAGGCAGATGATTGTACAGTTTTGAAGATGTATATACTCTTCATAGATGAGGATTATAGGTTGATGCTTGTACAGTTTTGATGATCAAAGTTTTTTGATGAACATAATGAGAAAAAACTACTTTCTGTGTTAATCTACATGATATAACTTTGGTTGATTGTAGTTTAATTGATTTTGATATTTTATGGATTGGATATAATTTGATTTCCAAATCAATTATTATATTTTTGTAAAGCATTTATGTGCTCAAGAAATTGAGAAAATGGACACTGATTAGTAAATGACAGTGGCTCATATGAAGAATGTAATTTTGATAATAAAATTACGATTTTTTTCTGTGGAAAAAAATAAAAATAAATGTTAACTATCAAATGTATAACATTTTTTAATTCATTATTTAAAAGAACTCACCTTGAAATAATTTAAAGTTCTCTCCGCTCTAAAATAAAGTAACTTCCATAAAAAAAAAAAGACAACCTCCATCCAGAAAAAAAATAAATTCAAAAACAACTTATTATTTTACATAATTATTTCCTGGAAACATATATTTTATTTTAGATATGAATGTAATTTCTATAATAAAAAAATGTTTTATTAAATTTGAGATAGAATATGTAACATAAAGTAATTAATTAAAGAGTAAATTGTTAAAACATGTTATCCATAAATGATTGTTAATATTTTTTACTTTCTTCAACTTATAAGAGACATTATAAACTCCCAGGGTTGAGTTTGTGTCCATCCGATAATGATGTGAACTATGTCTACAATTTCGTTGTTATCTCACTATGAACAATTGTCTAAGTTCAGCACACTTGGTTATCATGCATTATTTGTGAACTATGTCTACAATTGCATTGCTATCTCACTATGAACAGTTGTCTAAGCTCGGCACACTTGGTTATCATGCATTATTTTTAAGTGAGCTAAATTGAAAGAATCCAATAGCTTTTAATTAAAATCCTAATTTTTTTGTTCCATGTAGATTGATTGTGACATTATGATCTTCGTTCTTATTTTCTTCATGATTACAATGTCTTATAATTCACAAATTGAGTCAAATATGCACAATTTTAATATTGTAAAAAGGTACATGGCAATGTAAAAGCATATAGACTACAACATCCATGGCATATTTGGTTTTAGTTTTATCCACTCCAAAGTCATTACAAGATTGACTTGCATTGCATACATATCAAGCAGATTGTAGGAATATATTTTCACTATTTCTTCTTCATTCAAATAGATTGACTTGCATTGCATACATATCAAGCAGATTGTAGGAATATATTTTCACTATTTCTTCTTCATATTAGTTTGAGTGTTTTGAGTAATGAAACAATTCAGTTTTAAAATGACGTAGGATACTAAAAATTACAATGTTGCATTGCATATGTTAATAAGCATATTACAAAAATAAATTTTACTTATTTCTCCTTTGTGATAGTTTGAATAGGAAATGACATAATCTAATTTGAAAAACACAAAGAGGGATAACATAATTACCTTCCCACATAAGTTACATTACTAATTATGACAAATATGAACATCATTGTATTTAGACTCTAAAACCATATTTAACATAAATTATAAATATCCCTCAATTTAAGAACATATACCATATTAAATTATTCATATCTGTAGACATAGGCATACAAATACCTGAACATTTCCTCAATGAACCTATTACATCAATTCATCATGGATACCATAGTTAGTTCTATTTATAAATTCAGTTCAAACTCTATACCATTCTAAGTTTATGTACATGAATTTTTCCAAATATAATTGTTTCGAACATTAAAAGTATCTATGTGGTTGTAGCGACATTGAATTGCTAAGGGCGATTTAGTTGGGGAATTGATATATGACATTAAGTAAGGCCCACAAGGACATCTCATTGATGTAGTTGTTGATTGAGATTACTACATTAAACTCGAAATACCAAAAAGGAGGGATTGTAAAGGCGGTGAGATATCGTACTACCTCTCATTTGTGAAAGCATGAACGAGACTTTTCAATAAATAAGCACAAGGAAATCACGACATGGCTACACATGGAAAGCACAAGAGGACAATAGTAGAAATCATGAGAAGGTGGAAAATTCCATGGCATCCCTAGAACCAAAATAAGTTATGAACTTAGTTAAAAGTGTTTTGTTGATTAAAATAGTTTAAAAAATTAAAGCTACATTTATTTAAGGGTACATTTATTTCTTAAAATTCCCACTTTAGTCATATCATTTGTTACCTTTTGTCAACGATGCAGAAGCTAGAAAATGAGGGGAAAGAAGGGCTTGACATGAAGTATTGATTCACCTACGCAGCTACTCGGCAAGGAGTATTGGTTGACCTACCTAGATGCTCAACATGGAGTAATCACACACAAGAGAGGAATACACATGGAAATGATAGGCAATTAGTGTACTAAGAATTGTAAACAAACTTTGTAGTTTGGCTTGCAAAATGATTTTGATGAATAGTCTCGATACCAACTATGATGGATTTGGCATATCCACCAGCTCTAGCCATAACTGTTTCCTTTAGTCTTGTTTATCTACGTTAATTCGAATCAACATGAAACTACCGGTAAAACTAACTTTTGGATGTTATAAATTGCATTATTTTCATGGCAATTGTTATAGGAAAAATAGAATTCCACTTTGTAAAGCATTCCCAAGCATTCCTTGTTTTATAGTATCTCGAGGACAATGACATCAATAATTTTGTTTACTGAAATTGCATTTTATGGTTTTCCCTTGTGTATCAATGACAAATGAAACTAGAACATTAACCATGGACACTGACAAAGTGATTGGTTGAGATGAGGCCTAAGTTGAGGAGAAAATATGCTAAACAAAAAGGAAATATGAACAATAAATAATTCCCAAAATATAACCCTATAGAGACTAGTACTCGACTCAAGGGTGACTATGGGGAAAATAAGACTAGATTTTCTTACAACTCTATGGTTTGGTGGATTGGGGTAATCCCCTTAGCAGTTGTAGATATATAAGTAGTAACCAAAACATACATGTTCCTTTCCTCAGACCCTTATAGTTTCGAATTATTATTCTATATGCATTCAATTGACCTTGTGAACAATTATGAATGCAACTATTGTATAAATATATTAGATTACCTAGCGTTCAATGTGGAAATTCAAGGTTGATGATGAAATGCATGCATCGTTGTTTAGATCTAGTCGATTTTAACCATAGAGTATATGTTATGCTAATGTTATATTGTTATGGACGCTCTATCTACTTGAATGTATATAATGAATCTAAGCAATGTGATGGTATAAAAAATATGGAAATGTGATCTAATTTTATGTACAATATAATTTAATAAGTAACCAAAGTAGTCTATAATACTCTATGATCTTTGCACTTAATATGCTAGAAATCATAATGTAATTACATGTAGTTAAGCTATGTTATAATATGGTTATTATTGTAAATATGTTATGCTAGATGGCCAACCTATCTATTCCATCATGAAACACAATATCGTACATCTATATTAGATTATATGGTTATCCTACCTATTGGATTAGGAAACATATTATAGTACATCTATATTATATAGATGATTACCCCTATCTACTGAATTCAACAACAATGTCTAGTACAACTAATTATTAATAAGATTGTTTGGATTGTAATCATAATTTTGGCATTGGGTAACATATTCTACAGTAAACAAATAGTACACAAACTATAAACAAAATTGTTAGAATGGAATAAAATTGCAAGTCCCTGGATATGGAATTGGGCCACATAATCTGCTTGCAAGTACAAAAGGGAAATAGGTTGAAAATGATAATAGTGAAATACATAGATTTGTGATTATCTTAATGTATATATAGACTACTGATTGCTAAAGTAAACAATAAATAACAGATCTATGATAAAGATAACATATTGATAAATAAATTGTAAAGTGCATGCATGATATCTACCCTAGATACTACATGTTGAATACTCCGAAACCACTCCACTACCTCAGAGTGGGTCAACTAATCTATCTTCTCAAATCCCATTAAACTAGATGATATAGGCATGGGTTCCCCCCTAGGGACTGGAAAATCACAAGAATATTGGGACATGATAGAGAACCTCAACAAGAGTTATAAAAAAAGGATAAAATCCTAGCATGTAATATGTAATCCCATATTTGAAAGAATGAGGTGCATAATACTACTCTTATAAAATAAATAAGGCTTCCCTGATGGGAGACACAACTTGACACACATAGTAATAGTTTAATAGTTCTTAATAGTCCTTAAAGATCCTAATAACATACTTGTACATATAATAAAGATTAATCCTATCATTGAAATAATTTTAATGGATTGGATAACCAGGTACTTGATTACATAAGAATAATCAACATTGGTTGGGAGCTAATTCTGGGGAGAAGCTTCCAGTGAATCAACCATGAACTGCACAAAGGGAAATGATTAGTTTGGGATAGAATCATGTAAATGGAAGAAGAATACTTTAAGGGTGAATAAGATAACTTATTTACCTAGGAACCATGGGATCCCCTCTCGAGCGTACATGCACATGACATGTAGAGTGGGGTTAGTAATCAATGGTAAACTAAGAGATAATAACTATAATAAAAGAGAAAAAAATCCTATGAAATTAATAAGGAACAATGCATGATAAAAGAAATATCTATTCAATGTTAAAACTAATTTCTAACCCTCATATGCTTATGGAAGAGATTCAAGATAAGAAAGATGGATGCATGTGTAAGCATGCCTTCATTAAGTAAATACATATGCATTTATTCCTATGAGAACTTATAGTGGGTATTTCTACCCTACTGCATGCAAAATCACCCACCCTAGGCCAACCGGATCTCAGGGTAGAGTTCATGGTGCAAGGGATTTCTTAACCTCAACTTACAATAAGAAATAACAACAATTTAATATTCTAACTAACTAATGCAATACAATAACAAAAATAAATACCTTTAACTTGGGCCACTCCAACTGTTTGTGGAAATGGTCTATAGGATCCCATGAACCTTGTCTCTATTTGTCTCCAACAAGGGGTTGTTACCAGAAAATGGATTAAGAGTTACACAAAGAGAACTCAATGTGCAATGTGGGATAGTGTGGCGAAAGGTGTGGGAAGTGGAAACGTTTCTGGAATGTAAAATTGACGAAAACTGAAAAAAGGGTAAAGAGTTTATGGGAAGTACTTCACAATGTATTTATAGGATAATGCAAGGTTTTCTGGCCCAAGGTATTTTATTGTGCATGGTATTTGTCCATGGTTTTTGACCCATTGTCATTTTAGTGTTTTTTGGTCCTTTTTGGAGAGAGTGGGGTTATGTCACAATAAATGCTCAACTTCTCTGTATTTATGGGGGAAGGAATAATAATGTTTTGGACCATTTTTGGTGGAATTTAATTGTGAAGGTAAAAAATGAGGAATAATGGTGGGACTATGATGTATAATTATGGTTTGGACCATAGAGATCTAGGTGAACAATTTTTTGGTGTCAATATATTGCCCCTGGATGTGTGAGGGAATGAGCTCATCGCATGGCCAACATACATCATAGGATAATGGGAGGAATGTTAAAAATGATGGAGAAAACAGAGGGAACCGTGGAAGAGTCATAGTTTCCTCATTCAAACTTTAGTAGCTTTTGGATTTGTATTACTTATAAAAATGGATGAGGTACATATAATCTCATACATATATATGGACGATGCAGACATACCCATGCTCGTATCAATGTCTCAATATACAAATGGGGATCAAGGCTTAAATAATGGGAGCCGATGAATACATACATACAACTGGTAGTACATGATGGTGGCCTCAATGGGAGGCTCAATACAAATACAAATATGAAGAAATTGTATTCTCTTGGAATGCAATATCACAACAACCAATGCTCAACTAAATTTGAAGGTGTGCACAACTATATGGATTCAATGAATAAGAATATGAATCTCTAAGGTATAATAAACAACATAAAATACTGTATATACATAGAAGAATGATTATTGGGCCTAGGGGAAGGAAGGTAGAATTCACTTAGAATTATTCCTAAGTATGGAGAATAGATCAAGAAGAAGAAGGAGCCGTGACAGAAAAACAAGAAGAGAAAGGAAGCTGCAACAAAAGCAGTAGAAGGAAGGAAGGAGAAGGAAGATTCACAATAGAAGAGGAAGCTGCAACATAAGAGAAAGCTATGATAGAAGGAAGGAGTGCGACAAGGGAAGGTGCGGAAAAATAACAATATCAGAAGGCATGTGAGTAGCATAACGAGTAGAAAATGTCAGCAAGGTGTAACGATTAGAAAGTGACAGGCCTTAACGATTGTGGGTACAAGTTCATCTAGAGTAGACGAAACCTACACATATGAAGGTATCTTTGTAAGTAAGGCCATTAGTGCCTCCAAATTAGGTGTTACTAGAATAATAAAGACAACCTGTTGGTTGGATATAGGAATTTGACTGAGAAAGTGACAGAAAATGAGTCTGTAATGAGTCTATAAAATAAGGAACCTAATCTGTATGTAGGTTAGATTCTGAACTGTTGGGTTCACTATTGTAGCTTCTTAGTTATTGGCTTTGGATGTTGTCTGTTACGAGTGTTGCTGAGTGCATATGAGTTGAAGAATCTGTAGTTGAGTGCGCAGAAGAGTAGGATAGGTTGAGTTGATCCAGGTTATGTGTGGATAATTAGTAAAGATAAGTAGGAAGAGAGCATGAGAGGAATGAAGAGTCTGTAAAGATAGAGAATAAGATATAGAACAGGGTCTGTAACTTAGTGTGCAAACACAAGGTGCATATATTTCCTCAAGCCAGATGAAGAGCACACTTATTGTTTTTTCCCGGATGGGTTTCCACGTTATATCTTGTGTATATGTGTGAATGTTGAATGTGTGTGAGTTATCTGTATGAATGTTGCATTCAATGGATGGTTGTAGATTTTCTTACAAATGAATAGATGTATATTATTTCCATTGTATCAATTGAATACGATTATGCTGCATAAATATTGTCAATATAATAAGTTGCATAAGAGAAGCTGGGTTGTCGTCTAACTGTTCAAAATAAGCATAAATTATCCACCCAAATACTTTTTTGAGATCCTTGGAAAGGGACCAAGGTACCAGAAATCCCCCACCCAACTGGGGAAACATGGTTTTGGCAGTTACCCATCAAGAGAGATATCTCGGGTGAGACTATATCTACGTCATAGGTATTGTTGACTAATATTTGCTCTATTGATATGATATCTTGGGCTTTGTTGCGCTGAATAGAGGGGACTAAACCTGGGTCAGGATCCTTGGAGGAGGGATAAAATCCAACAAATGGTTCCATTACCGAAACTTGAATAATTTTGGTGAGGGATATGTTGTGGGAACCAATGAAACCTGAGATCCAAGATAGGGTGGATTTCAAAGTATTAGAATTCGCACAAGAAGAAAGCAAGGATATCGGTGGAACCCAACAGAGTGGTTGGGATGGTACATCTATATAGAAATCCACGATATTTTCTTTTCTAAGTTTCCCATTGAGTTGCATGAGTGGTTGTCTATGTTGGAAACCCAACAAAGAAATTTCCAAAGAGGAGAACCGAAGGAGTGGAATCGTCAGTTGATTGAGCGACTGGAAGGAGTAAGCAGCCCTGTTTCTTGGGCTATGGATTTTTGGATAGAAAGTATCTTAGAGGGATACATTACTAAGTTTGATGCCAATAGAATAACCTCATACAGTGAGACATAGTGAATTTTTTTTCAAAGACCACGTGAGAGGTATCTTCATCTTTAAAGACATGGATAAAAAATTTTGTCTGTGAAAAAGGAATTTTGCGAATGTGACAAGTGAAGGTTGTGATAAAAAGAGTGAGAATGTCGCAGTAGAACTCTGTGAAAAATAACGCACCTTGAATTGAGATGTTCCCAGGAAATAGTGGAACTGATCTAGAATTGGGATTTCTAAGAAGTAGAAGAAGATTTAGATCCGACAAAAGAAGAAATAGTTTATTAGGAAGAGGGATTCTCAACACGAATAGAGAAGAAGAAGGCTAAAAAATTGCGTCATACTTAGATGAAGGGTCTTGCAAAAAGGAAGAAGAATATCATCCGATCTCTGAAGGAGATGAAGAATCAAAAGAGTCGACTAAATCTCAAGATTGAGAACGTGGTTACAACTCGCCTACAACACCGCACACATCATCGGATGTAATATCTAGAGACCTATCTCCAAGTGAATTTGTAAATAGAAGTAGTATTAACGCTATAAATAGCAGACAAGGGAGTCTGTCTAGCCAAAATTTTGTCCCAATTGTACCAACAGTAAATACAATGGCTGGAGATGACATTAAGTTACCAATATTCAATGGAAATGGGTTGGAGGACCTATAACAAAATTGGTTCCTTTGTGAAGCTATGTGGATTGTGCGATAGATCCAGGATGAGAATATCAAGAAAGCATAGATGATCATGACTCTGTGAGGTCATGCGCTTGAATGGTACATGAAATTTTCCATTATGCCAATAGGAGTTGTCAAGAAAATGCTCGACAATATTTGACTGGGAATGATAGATGAGTTTAGGAAGCCAAAGTATGAATTAGAATGCATTACTGAGATCAAATGAATTAAGAAGCTACCAATAAAATCTGCTTGGTACTTTGACCAGAGATTGAAGACATTGATGTCCAAAGTGAGCTTCCAAATGTTGGATGTACAAGATAAGGAATGGTTTATTGCCACCTTGTTGATGCATATCCAAACCCCGTCGATGCAAAAAAATATTGTGTTGTAGATAGAAGCTCTAGAGATAGCAATGAAGTTAGAATCTCTCTAATTGGAGACAACGACACATGGATGATGCAAATTTAGTCGCAGTTTCCCAACCTTATGGTGCAACTCCAGGACATTAAGAGAAGAAAGGAACTTTAAGAAGAACTATGGTGTACAAGATGTAGAATAGATGGACACCATAAAGACAATTTCCCAGCGCTCATGAAATACGTCGCAGTAGGGGCACTGAATCTGATAAACATCCAAGGGATTCCTTGGTGTAGAATATGTCAGAATAGGTGCCACAAGTGTAAAGAATTCCTATATTTACAGAACATTGTAAGTGCACCAGCTAACTTGTATTGTAAATTTTGTAAATCAGTAGGTCATGATGAAAAATACTGCAAATCACTTTAGTTGCTGCATGAAAAGACGATGGATACCTACTTGATGAAAAATGATGAGCAGATGCAAGATGAATGAGTGCAGCCTCAGTATCAGCCTGCTCAATATCCACGACTGCAATATTGGCAACCACAGTACCCTCAGTTGCAATACCTTCAAAACCAGTATCCAAAACAACAACAATATCCTCAGTAAAGGGGGGTGGAGATTTTCGAGGACGAGGACAACAACAAGGAGGAGGAGGAGGATTTGGTCATGGAAGAGGTCAAGTCATATGTTATAAATGTAGGAAGCCATGACATTTTTCTCAATATTTCCAAGTCTTGCAAAAACATGTCAATATTGTAAAGTGTTTGACCACATTGTTGAACAATGTCTGCAACTAATTGCGAAATGACAGGCTTGAACTGTCGTCAATCCTAATCCGGTGCATAGTAATAATCCAAGCCCCAACCAAAACATTTAGCTTATTTATGCCGAGCCAAGAGAACCTCAAATCGCACAAGAGGAGGTGATGCGACAGGTGCAGACCAGAATACACATCAAGGAAATCCACATGTGAGATCCGCGTCACAGAAGAAATCCCTACTAGATGTCTATAAGGAGAAATAAGTCTTCTTGGATGTGTGACCAGAGTTTGTTGATGCTAATCAACCATTGGCATCTGGACAAGTCAAGACCATGCTCAAATGATTTGAACAGTTGCTCGAGAAGCAACCAATGAAAAAGGTTAGTAAACTTAAATATTTTTTCAAAAATTGTTTAGCACTAATCAATGAAAGAGATGTTGTCGTAGAACTGACAACACTAATAGAAGAAACTCCATATGATCTCCGACCTAAAATTTTTTTAACCATATTAGGAAGAGAATAAAAACATGTAGAGAATTGTGAATGAATAAACTGCGACTGGACTAGTCTCCCATTCAACTAAGGCTTGCAAACTAGTTGACGGTTCTACCAATTGGTATACTAACTCAAGTTTCTATATAAGTTGAAGGCTTAAGAACATATGTAGAATTTGAAGTAATCGACATTGTCGATGGCACAAATCCATATCCTGCACTACTAGGAATTGATTGGTAAATAGACAACCAAACCATTATAAAATTTAAGAAAAGGATCTTATCATTTGAAGATTATGAACTAAGGGTGGTTGTGCCAATTGATCCGCTTGAAGGGAAGAGATATGTCGAGCCAGTAAATAGTGAAGGCCAAGGAAATTACCTGGATCAGTTGTATAATATCATGTCTTGAAGAGAAGACTATATAAATATAAAAATTGATGGAAAACTGATTTGGCAGAGTGTAATTTCATGCACATCCGATTCAGGTGATGCCCTCGAATATTGAAAGAACAGACTAAATGAAGTCTCCATGAGAAGATGCGCAAGAATCACAAAATATGTCTGAAGAGTAGGAGATGAAGCAAGTGAGATTACTACATATGAAGGATTTCCCAACCTTGCATCTTTTTTGGTGGAGTTTGAAGAGAAATTTACAATGATTGTCCACTTTGGACTTTATGCTAAAAGCTACGACCGCTAGATGGTGGGGTACACATAAAAAATCACATAAAAAATCTATCTCTGAGTGGCCATATTGTAAACAATTACTAGATATTATATTTGGGGAAGAGATCAGTTATTCTGAAAATAAGTATACATGATTGAAAAATCCTGTGGAGCATATTGAGCATTGCCGTAGGACATGGAAAGAATATTTGTGATAGGAGTGGGTTCATTGATTCATCCATACTTTGGAAATGGTACCAAGAAATTGGTATACATCAGTGGAGCTACGGCGAAGAATTGTTGAATGTGAATATTTAGTTAAAAATTCCACCCATACATTTGAATTTGTAAATGAACATCCAATGATTGATGTTGTGCTACAGAAAATGAAGGAAATGATATTTGAAGAAATCCCAGTCACAACCACGAACTTCCATTAATGCACCAAGATAGTACACCACTGGATGGAATGTTATAGTATTACAGGAGAACCAAATGATGATGATCTGCCTAAGATAAACATACCAGAGTGAGAAGGTATGCATGGAGTGGAAGGAGCCAGTATGTCTAGTGACCAATTCCTAAGTCCACTCAAAGTAAAGAAAGTAAATATTGGGTCGTCTGAAAACCCAAAGTTTGCCAATATAGGAGACTGTTGGGACGATGAGACTGTGGGAAAGATAACTGAATTACTGCATGAATTTTAGGATCTGTTCGCTACAATGTTTTTTGAGATGAAAGACATAATTGGGGACCTTCTTGAAATAAGGTGTAAGTGCACATATACACCTTATCCTATTAACTGTGACCTCGTAGAATAAACAAAGAAGAATAAGATATATATATGACAAAATGGGCTGATATAATTAAATTCACAAATCCAAGAGAATACGACGGCATGATTTTTGGTCATGACTAGATTTATGTAAATAACTACCATTTAAAGTGACAGATAATTGGTGGTATAGCACAATTTTTTTTGTTAATGAGTTGGTAGAATGCCCATGTGCATGAAAGGACAGATTCCTTTTTGATTAATTGTTCATGTGTGTGAAGAAAGGTTATGGAAATTTGAGGTATACTACTCGACATCACAACCGAGACTCTTTTCATCATGTGTGTAAAAGAAATGAGCTGCCGTTGTCTGCAACCTTGAGAGCCGAACTAGGTTGGTCGTAGTATGGTCATTTCCATTTGCATCACAAGTATAGTTGAGTTTGAGACTACATCACCCACCTTAATTATGGAATATAGCACTGGTTATATCCCATCGCAGGTGGAAGGGCCACCATATACTCAATAGGAGGTACCGGCTGCTATACAACCTATTCCAAGAGTAGAGCCGAACCTTATTAAGCTATCTGGAAACGACAGACCATGTTTGTCTGGAACAAAATGGGGAAAACACACTGGTAACAGAAAGAGGAAGGAAAAAATTCAACGACCGCAGGAGGAATATTTTGAGACAATAAATTTGATGCCACCTTAGATCCTGCTTAGATACATTGATGCACCAATATTTACAATCCAAATGAAGGCATGATCCCCACTGACAGTGCCATTGGTACCTAAAGGAGTGAAGCTGCTGAAGGATATTATGCCGAATGTGAGAAAACTATCGTTTGCTAATCATGATATGAAGATCCAAACAAACCTGGACCACCAAAGCTACATGGATATTGTATAGGACACACCCGAAGTGTCGAAATGATTTGTTGCATAGGAATGGGCTAGAGGATTGGAATAGTTTGGCATACTATCATTGTTATATATGCCACATTTTGGCCGCAGTACACCAATAAACACCTGTGTTAAGATGTAGTAATTTTCCATGGTGGGGTATTATGGATGGGAAAGCCTTTACTTGTATATATTAAACTAATTGCAATCATCACATGCCTACCATTCATAGAGAAGGACTCAATGCCACTTCTCAAAAAGGACCAAGAAGCGACAATAGCTGTGCAGATGAAGGAAAAATATAATGTAGTAATAAGTAAAAAAGGATTTCTAATTCAGTACATTAATAATTACACTATCCACTTTGTTGCAAAAGTGTTGGCATCCAAGTTACTTCACAAAATGCATCCATACCAATGTACTGCGGTAGCAATCACACTTGCTGAACTCCGTGAGGAAGGAGTTCAGTTCTTGTTGAATGAGCTATTACAAGGTGCCATTGATGCACAAGAAAAGGGTAGGTAATTTAACTACTCATGGATGTTAATTTTAATTTCATTTATAGCATGTTCTGACCCACTAGAATACCAAGGGGTAGATCTTCTAGTAAACTACAAGGGATCGAGATATCAGAACCTTTGGTTTGATAAGGAAGTAAAGGAACGACAACCATAAAATAATATTGAATTCTTTATGCATGGAAAAGCTATAAGGAACCAAGTAAAAGACATGTATAGATTAATAACGCTATAGTTCATAGATTTTGTCATGTTGTTCAATTTGATATTGGCGCACAATATATTAACATGCATCCACAACAATATCAACAACATCAAAGTTTTCCAACCAAATTCATAAGGACATAGGAGGAGGTTGAAGTAATTGTTAATGATTGGCCGAAGGAATGGCGTGTTCCGGTGCTCGAAGATCAAATTTGGTAAGAGGAAGAAAAACTACAAGAAGAGAAACCAAATGCAGGAAAGGAAGAAGAAAATCCATTGGATGATTTGGAATCCATAGAGGATCAGTCCAAATCAACCCCAACAGACCTAGAAACAGAAAAGGAAAGGGGAGAACCTCAGAAAGAACAACTACAGTCCACAAGGAAGAAAGATAAGATGAAAGCTGACAAAAATGTAAATACCATCATCTTGGACAGTGAAGACATGTAAATGATGATTGAGGCAATAACTGAAGCATCACATACCAACTTCAAAACCATAGAGGAACGACAAGAAGAGATTTTAGGTACGATTACTGATCTACTCAAAGTATTGTGTAAAGCAATTGAAGATGTTAAAATTGTTTTCAACTGTCTAGTCCCAACCACGAAGTCACAGAATCCACCAGAGACATAAAACATAGAACAAACGACAATACCAGTTTCAATCCCACCAATAAAGGTCATAGTGTCTGGCGGAGTTATTGATCTAGGAACTCTATAATTTAATGATGTTTCCGGGGATATCGGCCAGATAGCCATATATTTCTCTTCCATGGAAATAACTGAAGTATACGAAATACAAAGTGCTGTAGCTGCAGAAATAAAAGTGCGTGAATGTGCCTTGGATAAGAAAGTGAAGGTTGCAGATAAAAATATCAAGAAAATGAAACTAGTAGTATAGGATATTGAGCAGAAGATGAAGGCATGGGAAGAAAACTATCATAAAATCGACAAGGTAGTAGCATTGGCCTGTAAGAACTTTGTAGCAGTTGGAATAACATAGGAAATGGCACCAGACACCTAAGTCACTTGACTTGATGAAATAGTTGAATACCTTGGGAGGAAGGTTACGTAGGTTGAAGATCAAGTAAAACCAAGCACACACCTGTAGTGCCTCCTGATTAGGTGTTACTAGAATAGGAAATACAACCTGTTGGCTGGATATAGGAAGTTGATTGATAAATATATAGAATACGAGTAGGTAATGAGTCTATAAAAGAAGGAACCCAAGCTGTATGCGGGTTAGCTTCTGTACTGTTGGGTTCACTACTGTAGCTTCTAAGTTATTGGATCTGTATGTTGTCTGTTAGTGTTGCTGAATGCATATGCATTGAAGAATCTACAACTGAGAGAACATAAGAGTAGGAGAGTTAGAGTTGATTTAGGTTGTGTGCAGATCATTAGTAAATCTAAGTATGAAAATATCATGAGAGGAAGGAAGAGTCTATAAAGAGAGAGAGAAGAATATCTAAAATAGAGTTTGCAACTAATTAGTGAGCATATATTTCCTCATGCCAGATGAAGAGCACCTTTGTGGTTTTTTCCCGAATGGGTTTCCATGTTATATCTTGTGTATATGTGTGAATGTTGAATGTGTGTGAGTTATTTGTATGAATGTTGCATTGAATGGATGATTGTATATTTTCTTACAAATGAATAGATGTATATCAATCCCATTGTATCAATTGAATACGATTATGTTGCACAAATATTGTCAATATAATAAGTTGCATAAAAGAAGCTGGGTTGCGGTCTAACTGCTCACAGTAAGCATAAATAATCCACCCACATACTTCATTTAGAAACTTGGTAAGGGACCAAGGTACCATAAATCCCCCGCCCAACTGCAGAAACATGGTTCTGGCAGTTACCCATCAAGAGAGATATCTTGGGTGAGACTGCATCTGCATCGCAGGTGCTACCAATTAAGCTATGATCTATTGGGCTGATATCTTAGGCTTTGTTGCTTTGAGTAGAGGGGACTGAACTTGGGTCAGTATCCTTAGAGGAGGGAGAAAAGCCAACAAATTTTTCTGTTGTCAGGACTTGAATCATTTTGGTGAGGGATATGTTGTGGGAACCAATGAAACATGAGATCCAAAATTGGGTGCATTTCAAAGCGTTAGAATTTGCACGAGAAGAAAGCGAAGGATATCAGTGGAACCCAACAAAGTGGTTGGGATGATACATATATATGGACATCCATGATATTTTATTTTTTGAGTTTCCCATTGTGCTGCATGAGTGGTTGTCGAAGTTGGAAACCCAACAAAGAAATTTCCAAGGAGGAGAATCGAAGGCGTGGAATTCTCAATTGATTGAGTGACTGGAAGGTGTAAGAAAACCTGTGTCGAAGGCTATGGATTTTTACATAGACAATATCTTGGAGGGATACATAATTGAGTTTGTTGTTGACACAATAAACTCGTACAATGAGGTAGAGTGAATTTTTTTTCCAGGACCACGCGGGAGATATCTATCATCTTTAAATACGTGGATAAAAATGTTTTTCTGTGAAAAGGGAATTATGCAAATGTGACAAGTGAAGGTTGTGATAAAAAGAGTGGGTATTCCACAAAAAAATATGTGAAAAATGATGAACCCTGAATTAATATGTTCCCAGGAGATAGTGGAACTGAACTAGAGTCGGTCTTTCTAAGAAGCATAAGAAGATTTAGATTTGGCAAATGAAGAAAGACTCTGCTAGGAAGAGGGAGTTGCATCATGAACATATAAGAAGAAGGATACGAGATTGTGTGGTACTTAGATGAAGGATCTTGTGATGAGGAAGAAGAATATTAGCTGATCTCTGAAGGAGATGAAGAATCGAAAGAGTCGACTGAAGCTCTAGATTGAGAATGTGGTTACAACTTTCCTACAACATCACACACATCGCCAGAGGTAATATCTAGAGAATTATCTCCAAGTGAATTTGTAAATACAAGTAATACTAATGCTGTAAATAACAGACAATGGAGTCTGGATAGCCAAAATTTTGTCACAATTGTACCAGCAGTTAATACAATGGCTGGAGCTGACATTAAGTTACCAATATTCAATGGAAATGGGTTGGAGGACTCAGAGCAACATTGATTCCTTTATGAAGCTGTGTGGACTGTGCAATAGATCCAGGATGAGGATATCAAGAAAGCATGATCACAACTCTACGAGGTCGTACGCTTGACTGGTACATGAAATTTTCCATAGTGCAAGTAGGAGTTGTCTAGAAAACAATCGACGAGATTCGAGTTGGCATGATAGATGATTTTAGGAAGCCAAAGTCTAAATCACAATGCATTACTGAGATTAAAGAAATTAAGTAGCTACCAATAAAATTTGTTTGGGACTTTGACCAGATATTTAAGACATTGATGGCCAAAGTGAGCTTCCAAATGTTGGATGTACAACATAAGGAGTGGTTTATTGCTGCCTTGTTGCCACATATTTGAACCCTGTTGATACAATAGAATATTGTGTCATAGATGAAAGATCTGGAAATAACAACGAATCTAGAATCCTGACCGATTGGAGACATCACCATAGGAATGATGCAACTCCAGTCACAACTAGCCAACCTTACGATGCCACTACATGAAATTAAGAGAGGAAAGGAAGTTCAAGAAGAACTATGGTGTACAATATGTAGAAAAAATGGACACCATAAATACAATTTCCTGACGCTCATGAACTACGTTGCAATGGGAGCGCTGGATTTGATAAACAACCAAGGGATGCCTTGGTGTAGAATATGATAGAATAGGGGCCATAAATTTGAATAATTCATGTATTTATAAAATATTGTAAGTACACCAGCTAGTCTGTATTGTAAATTTTGTAAATTAGTTAGTCACGATGAAAAATACCGTAGAGCACTTCAGCTGCTGCAGGAAAAGACGGTGGATACCTACTTGATGAAAAATAATGAGAAGATACAATATGAACAAGTGCATCCTTGGTATCATCCTACTCAATTTCCACCACCACAATATGAACAAGAACAATACCCTCAGCCGCAATACCAACAAAATCAGTATCCACAACAAACACAATACCCTTAGCAAAGTGGGGGTGGAAGTTTTCGAGGATGAGCACAGTAACAAGGAGAGGAGGATTTGGTCATGGAAGAGGCTAAGTCATATGTTATAACTATGGGCAGCCAGGAAATTTTTCCTGAGATTCCCAAAGTCCTACAAAAACATGTACATATTGTAAAGTGTTAGCCCACACTGTTGAACATTGTCCGCAGCTTATGGCGAAATGGCAGGCTTGAACTGTCATCAATCCTAATATGGTGCACAATCAAAATACGAACCCCAACCAGAATATTCATATGATTTATTTCAAGATGAGAGTGATCCGAGCCATGCCTAGGTGCACTCTAGGGACAACAATCGACTGAACGAGTCAAGTACTGTTACAGAGGAAGCTTATAAGAAGAATAAGCAAAGAAGGAAACACACTATGTCGACAAGAAATATACACACAGACAATATGCAAGAATTGAAACCAATTTATTAATTCTTCTCCATGAAAGATGGAGAAATCAGATAGATGTCTATATTACATAATGTACATGATTATATAGGATGCTGAGACGTTTGGGTGACTACCTGCTACGTTCAGTTACAAAGAATTTATAACAGTTCAGAAATTCAACCGTCGTAGAGCATGTTGGAATGCTGTATGTCGAAGCGGACCTGTCGAGGCGAGCCTATCGAATGTGAACTTGTCGACTGAACCTATCGAGGTGAACCTATTGATGGTGAACTTGTCGAGGTGAACCTGTTGAAGGTGAACCTGTCGAGGTGAACCTGTCAAAGGTGAACCTGTCAACTGCTGGTTGGATCATTCCTCCTTCCTTAAGAAATAATGGTCTCCTTGTGTAGTCATTCAGGTGAGCAAACTTGTTTGGGACTTCATTAGTAGAGTACCATTTTCCTTGTGAAGGGAGTTGTCCAACTTTAGCCACTTGAAATAAGGGTATGGAGTTTGTCCTTATAAGGTGTATGTGTCATCCCACAATGGTGTCATAAAGAAGAGGTTCCTGAACATCTAGATGGATTTATTTGGGTTCTGTTGTTTGTAAGTCGTTGTGTTCCAACTATGGTGCATAGTATGGTCAAAGTAGATCTACATTGAAAACTGGATGTAGGCCAAGGCATGCAGGAATGCCGAGCTGAAAATTGTTTTCTCCAATATTTTTAAGGATACTGTATGGACCATATCACAAAGGATTCATCTTTTTTTATGGACCAGTGAAGCAATCCTTTAGATGTAACTAGACCTGATCCCCAATTTTGAATGAATGAGGAATACGATGCTTGTCATGTCGGGCATTAGATTTTTCATTTGCTCATTGTAACATCTCCTATGCTTGTTTCTAAATGTTGTAGATTTGATCTCTGAACTTCAATTTTTTCTCCACTTCTCATCCTTCGAAGTCGGTATCGTTTGACTGCTGAGGAACTGATTAAGCTGATAGGCGCAGAGGGTTGAAATCCATAATAGATCTCAAATGGAATCTTTCCTGTAGAGCTGTGTTGAGCATGATTGTAGCTGTGCTGTATGTATGGAAAGATGTCATCCCATGTTCGATAATACTTGTGGTTGTACATGCAAAGCAATTGTATGAATAAGGAATTTACAACTTCTATCTTTCTGTCTGTCAGTGGATGGAAGGCTGTCAACAAATAATGTTTCATGTCAAGCTGTTGCCAGAGAGTTTTCTAAAAGGTACTAACAAATCTAGCATCTCTATAAGAAATAATGGTCTTCGGGATGCCATAGTGTTTCCACACATGTTCAAAGAAGAGCTGAGCATTCTGCTGTGTTGTCGTAATCTTCTTACATGGTATGAGTTAGCCACACTGGGAAAATCTGTCGAATACTACTAGTATCGTGTCATGCTGATGTTTGGTAGTAGGATATGCCATCAAGTAGTCCATAAAAATAGATTCCCATGGTTGAATAGGAACTGGAAGGGGTGTGTACAGTCCTTGTCGTCGATTCGGCGGTTTAGTAATGGCACAAACCACGCACGATTGAATGTACTTGTTGACGTTATATTTAAGTGAAGGACTGTAAAAATACTTTTGGAGGATATAAGTGTTTTTGTGACTCCAAAATGTCCTGTAGTCTTGCTGTAGTGTGCATCCAAAATGAGCTTCTTTCGGTGCTCACTAGTTGGTACACAAAGCTGTCCAAGCTTGTATAGCAAGGTGTATTTCAGGAGGTAGTCGACAGTTGGAAACATTTCGGTCTGAAGCTGTCGATAGATTATAGAGAAATACCAGTATACTGAATACAATTGTGGCCAAGTAGTGGTTTTGTAACCCTGCATACTGATCAATGTAGACAGTAGAGTAATGGTTCGTCGGCTAAGACAATCGGTTGTGGCATTGGATTTTCTTTTTCAATACTTAATTACTAGATAAAATTGTTGCAGGTAATTAATCCACTTGAGTTTTTAGGTTGTCTATAGTTTCAACTAAGTCGGAGCGAATTGCAAAGGTTTATGGTCAATGAGGATGACCTTTTCCTTTCCCAGAATGTAGTGTCTCCATTTCTCGAGACTTGCACAATGGCATACAATTATTTTTCATACGTCGAGTACCTTTTGACAGTGTCACTGAAATGATCGGAATGAAACCCGATTGGGGGACTTGATTGAGTGATCACTGCGCTAAGGGCATAGTCTAATGCATCCATCTCAATCTCAAAGGGTTGATGCAAATCATGTAACACAAGTACTGGTGTAGTACAAAGCTTGTTTTTTATTTTTTCAAAAGCTTGTTGTTGTGTCAGTGTCCACTTGAAGAAAATTCTCCCATTTCATTTCATCAACTTATTCAAAGGCCATGTGATGTGGCTGAATCCAAGTATGAATCGTTGATAGAAATTTGCCAAACCAAGAAAAATTCTTAGTTCTTGAATGTTTTGAGGAACGGGCCAATCTTTGAGGATATGTACTTTTTTTAGGTCGACATGAATGCCTACAGAGTCGATTACATACCCCAAATATTTGATGCTGGTCATCACAAATGATCATTTTTCCATGTTCAGATATAGCCGATGTTGCTAGAGAGTGTCGAAGACTTGTTGAAGCTGTTTGACATGTTCTTCACATGACATTAGAGGAAATTTCAACTCAAAATGGGCCTTTTAACTTTAACTCAAATTCTATGTCATCATGTGTTAGCCAATGAAATTGCTTTAAATTTGAAATACTGTATAGGTCTTAAACACCTTTTTAATATAAATTTGGGGATAGGTATCATAAAAAAAATACTTTTTTTTGTTTTTATTTTCGACATATCTCCTCGTGTTTTTACTGAAATTTCGACCGAGAGAGCTCGTTGGATGCGGAATTAAATTCTGCATCTAACGAGTACCCACTCAGCATACTTTTGACAAACCCCTCTACCCCAAAAATAAGAAATACCTGAAAAAATGTGATGATGATGTCATCATCACATTTTTTTAGGTATTTCTTGTTTTTTGGGTAGAGGGGTCCATAAAAAGTATGCCGAGTGGGTACTCGTTGGATGCAGAATTTAATTTCGCATCCAATGAGCTCTCCTGATTGAAATTTGAGTAAAAACACAGGGAGATATGTCGAAACTACAAACAAAAAAATAGTTTTTTCTTTTCTTCCTCCAAAATTAATAAATATTTTATTATTATTTTAACTATTATTTTATTAATTTTTTTTAGGAGGCCCATTTTAGTTGAAATTTCCTCCAATGTCAACTAAAAATCAAGATATTGTTGAGTTAGACAATGACACATTTATGGATGAAAGGTCGTAGAAGGTCATCCATATATTTCATGAAGGTTGCAGGTGCATTGGTTGAACCGAAAGGCATGGCTAACCATTCAAACAATCCTTCCTTGGTGAAATCCATTTTCCATACATTGGTGGGCACGATTGGAATCTAGTGGTATCCTGACATGAAGTCGAGTTTCATAAATAACTTAGGACCTTTCATATTGTCGATGAGATCATCATTCTATGGAAGAGGGTATTTGTTCTTCACTGAAATTTTGTTGAGAGCCCAATAGTCGATGCACATGCACCAAGTCCCATCTTTCTTTGGAACTAGGATGATTGGACTTCCACAAGGAGAGGATTTGGGGCTGATATGACCCTTATCGATCGAATCCTGGATTTTCCTATGAATCTCTTCATTTTCGAGAATGGATCTTATGTAAACAAATGCGTTAGGTAACAAAGAACCAAGAACAAGTTCAATGGAGTGTTTTAGCTGAAAGTGCAGAGGTACTCCATCTGGTGCTTGAAATATGTTCTGGTATTCTTCAAGAATGCTATCGATCTGTTGCTGTTGTCATGAGTTGCGTTGGTTAGTGAGTCGACTCGTTGATGCAGTCTTCCTGGAATGTTGAGGCTTGATCATGATTAATGTGAACTTTTGAGCATGATTGATAAGATTCTTTGTTTGTTTGGTAGATATCATACCCATAGTTGATGTGGGTTTTCACTCTGGTATGCCATACCATTGATTTTGGATTTTGAAAATCACCTTTTGAGGCCATGATTGATATGTACCGTGTCGATCCCATAGGTAGGGTATACCGAATAGAGAGTCGACTACAGAAAGCGGTGCCACATCACGTAGTACTTCATCTTCAAAAGGATTAATGAAGTAATCTAGTTGACATTGTCATGTGATCCTTAGTTCCTGCCCATCCTTCATCCAAGCGATGTTGTAAGGATGAGGATGCGGAGTGGTGACAAGACCTAATTTCTTCACAAGATCTTTAGAAACAAAGTTCTTCTGGCTACCATTATCCACAATCATAAGTAATGGATTGTTTTGAACCCAAATCTGTGTATGGAACATGCATTCTCATTCCTCCTTGTCAATGATTGTCGAGGCTATCAGAGTGGTCAACATCGAAGCCAAGAGAGTTGATGCATTTGGATATGATTCTACCAGGGTTATGTCGGACAAGTCAGATGCCTACAATTTTTCCAAAAATTTCTTCCGAGATTTGCATTCTGACGTATCATTCCATGATGAACTATGATAATCACACCATTTCTTGGTAGGATATTGTTTGTTGCGATCCATATTGTATTTCTAAATGTTATTCTTTTCATGATTGAGCTTTGGTAGAGTCAGATGAGAAGGGTTCTTAAAGTTGTTGGAGTCTGCTGGTGACTTTTTGTCGGATGTTCGACGTATTGGCTTGTTTGTGAAACGTAATTTTCCTCTTTGTTTAGCTTCAAGATTGCTGGCATAATGAAATGCATCCAAAGTGTGCTAATAGTTAGAAACTCCATCTCTTGCTAAATGTACGAGGATAAACCACTGTCATACTTCAAGACAACTAATTTCTTTTCTTCTTGGATGCCAAGTCTATCCATGAGCTGATAGAACTTGTAAGTGTAACTCTGTATGGACTGGTCTTTCCATTGCCTTAGCTGCCGCCACTTCTTATACTTTTGCTCAAGATACTTGGGTGGGTAGAACTCCTTTCAAACATATTCAAAATTTTTTACCCATGTGTTGGTGGGGTCTTCTTCTTTTTCCATCTTCGTCGATATATTCTCCCACTAGTAGTGTATGGAGTTTGACATTTTTAAGGACGCAATGGTGATCTTTTCCACTTCAGAGAGTTGATTCACTGCATAGTATGATTCTAGTTGTTGTACCCAATTATCAATGGATTCCGTGCCAATATTTCCTTCAAGGTTTGGTATGTCCAAATTCATTTGCACTTTGAAGGGGCTGATTTTATTGGAGTGAGATCGCATCAAGGATTCCCTAGAGTTCGTAGTGACTCTCATGAGAATCTCGGTGAACTGGGTGAACATTTCAGTTCGCTAGCGATCTAGTGCTTTTTCTATGAGTTTCTCTATATTGTTAGTTGTATGTCTATTGTCTTCTTCTTTGGCCATATTTTCTGAAGTCTAAGGAAGTGTCTACTTGTGTTGCTGAGGTTGTGAGCGTGTTTGAACAGGCATAATTTAAATAAATTCAATGGAAGTGCTTATGTAACTTAATCTCTAGACAAGATCCTTCTCTGATACCAATGATCCAAGTCGTGCCCAAGTGCACACTGGGGACAATAGTTGACTGAATGAGTCGAGTACTGTTATGGAGGAAGCTTATAAGAAGAATAAGCAAAGCATGAAACACACTAGGTCAACAAGAAACATACACACATACAATATGCAAGATTTCAAACCAATTTATTACTTCTGCTCCATGAAAGATGGAGGAATCAGATAGATGTCTATATTACATAATGTACATGCTTATATAGGATGCTGAGACATTTGGGTGACTACCCACTACATTTAGTTACAAGGAAGTTATAATGGTTCAGAAGTTCAACAGTTACAGAGCATGTTGGAATGCTATATGTAGAGGCAGACCTATCGAGGCGAACCTGTCGAACGTGAACTTGTTGGATGAACCTGTCGAGGCGAACTTTTCGAAGGTGAACATGTCAAGGAAAACCTATCAAAGGTGAACCCGTCTGCTATTGGTTGGATCAGAGAGAACCTCACATCACTGTGGTTACAAGAGGAGGTGCTGTGACAGGTGAAAACCAGAATACACTGCAAGTGACACCTACGGCATAGAAGAAATCCCCGCTCGATGTACAGAAGGAGAAATATGTCTTCTTGGATGTGTGACCAGAGTTTTTTGATGCTAATAAAACATCAACTTCTGGACAAGTCAAGACCATGCCTGAACTATTTGAATAGTTACATAGGAAGCAACCAATGAAAAATGTTAGTAAGCTTAAAGAAATTTTCAATTTTTTTTAGCACTAATCAATGATAAAGATGTTTTCTCTGAATTGACATCACTAATAGAATAAAATCTATATGACTTGCGACCTGAAAAAAGAGTTAACCATATCAGGACGAGACTAAAAATAGGTTGAGAACTACGATTGACTGCGCATATAGGAGAACATGATATGGATTGTATCATATTATATTTGGTCTCATATGTTAACATATTGACAATAAAAACATGGGAGAGAATAAATAGACCGTGACTAAACTTGTCTCCCATTTAACTAAGGATTGCGAACCAGTCGAAGGTTCTACCAATCGATAGACTAACTCAAGTGCCTGTAGAAGTTGAAGGCTTAAGAACATATGCATACTTTGAGGTAATCGACATTTTTGATGACACAAATCCATATCCTACACTGGTGGGAATTGATTCGGAAATAGACAACCAAACAAATGATCTTATCATTTGAAGATTATGAACTAAGGGTGGTTGCGCTAATTGATCCACTCAAAGGGAAGAGATATGTCGAGCCAGTAAATAATGAAGGCCAAGGAAATTATCTGGATCAATTGTATAATATCATGTCTTCAAGAGAATACTATATAAATAGAATAACTGATGGAAAATTGAGTCGATAGAGTGTAAATTCGTGCACATTTGATTCATATTATTCCCTGGAAATTTGGCAGAACAGGCTACATGAAGTCTCCATGAGAAGATGCACAAGAATAAAAAAATATGTCTGAATAGTAGGAGATGAAGCAAGCAATCTTCCTACATATGAAGGATTACCCAACCTTGTGTCTTTTCTGGTGGAGTTTGAAGAAAATGTTACAGAATCACAACGAATGCCCGCTTTGTTCTTTGTTTTGAAAGCTACGACTACTAGATGGTGGGGTACAAATAAACAATATATCTCTGAGTGGCCATAGTGTAAACGATTACTAGATATTATATTTGGGGATGAGATCAGTTATTCTGATCAGAATTATACATGAATGACAAATCCTGTGGATCATATTGATCATTATCGCAGGACATGGCAATAATATCTGCAACAAGAGTGGGTTCATCGATTCATCTAGACTTTGGAAATGGTACCAAGAAATTGGTATACATCATTGGAGCTGCGATGAGGAACTACCTAATGGGAAGATTTAGTTACAATATTCATCCATACATTTGAATTCGCAAGTGAACATCCAACGATTGATGTTGTGATACAAAAAATGAAGGAAAATATATTTGAAGAAATCCTAGTCGCAACCACGAACTTCCATCAATTCCTCACCACAGTACACAACTGGATGTAATGCTACAATATTACGTGAGAACCAAATGATGATGATTCACTTGAGATAAAAATACCTTCTTTAGAAGGTATGCGTGCAATGGAAAGAGCCGATATGTCTAATGACCAATTCCTAAGTCCACTCAAAGTAAAGAAAGTAAATATTGGGTTGTCTAAAAACCCAAAGTTTTCCAATATAGGAGAGTAATATGACAATGAGACTATGGGAAATATCACCAACTTACTGCATGAATTTCAGGATCTGTTCCCTACAAAATTTTCTGAGATTACAGACATAGTTGGGGACCTTGCTGAAATCAGGTGTAAGTGCGTAGATATACCTTATCATGCTAATCGTGACCTTGT
>LPNX010423366.1:654321-683957 GCA_001517045.1 Pseudotsuga menziesii
TAATCATGGTGTGGAGCTAAAGGATAAAATCCCCACCATGGATTATTGTTTTATGTTCCAGCGATTAAAAGCATTGCTGATGGTATTTTGTGCTAGCCATGCATGTTATAATTATGGAAACCATGTACATATGCATTTTAATTAAAATACCCACAACCATCTATGCCAATGCAACAATAATGAGATGGGGGCATGATTTCCTAAGGATATGGGGGGGGGGGGATATTCAAACCTTTGGGTCCAATGGGGAAAAGCCAAATGTCAAAGGGAAAACCCACCACACTGTCAACTACCTTTCTTGTCTTACTCACCCAATCATTTATTATAGCCAGAAATTGGTTGAGTTGCTTATTGCATGGGATGGGCAAGGTATGACAACCCAAATTCAAATTTGAGAAGCCACCAGTTTTTGGGAAACGCGTTTTGACTCCTTGGGCAAGCAAAAACCCAAAAACATAGGCCATTCTACCATTCTTTCATGTTTGGACATTGGCACCACTATTTTTCCTTCACGTGAGCTCTCTCAAGCATTTAGAACTTCCTGTGTGTGAAACCATTCATGTTTTTGGTTGTTACCTCACTTTGCTTAGGCTGAGAAATCATTTTCGGTGTTTATCAGTGGCTGAGTTTCCTTCCCCACATTTTGCTTCATTTTTTTCCATTATTTCCAAGCTGGAAAACATTTTTCTAGAAATGCCCAGTGAGTGGGATAGGAGACCCACAATTTTGGGTGTTATTGAGGCCGTTTTGGCCACGATAGGGCCAAAACATCTCTGGAAATCGTATTTTTTCCAAAGGGCCATTTTTACCCATTCTAGAAATTCATTTTTGTTGTCGAAACTGCTTTTCATCCAACCCAAAAATTGTATTGTGTTGTGGCGTATCTTTTGGCTTTGGCCTACATTGAATTGGGAGTGGAAATGGGGTTTGAGCCTACTTGATAAACCTAGTGTGTGTAGGAGCCTCACAGACAGAGCTAGAGGGATGAATTTCTTCTCTGCACCCCCTGAATAGCACTGGAATGGAAGGCATGGCCGGAGGGTGTTGGGCAATAGGGTAGACCTGGGTTTAATCCTTTTGTGTCGCACCAACAAAAGACCCACAGTGTTGGCCCTTTCGGCAACAACCCGCGCGCAGGTTGCAGTCTCACCCGAAACATCTATGGGGTGCTGTAGAATCAGTTTTCTGCAAGCCGAGAGGGGGATTACTGTACCTTAGCCTTTTAATAACCTTATTATTCAATAATTATAAAGTTTATCATTCATTCACATACAGCTTCATAGATAAATAAACAGATGTGACTTGCTCAACCCACTACAGGGAATTCACAGCGAGGATAAATATTAGCATTGATCTAACTTATCAGATGTATACAATTATTAATGCATAAAAGACAATCAGAACAGAAATAGCACAAGAAACCACAACACCGGATATAACGTGGTTCACCCCCAGTGTAGGGGCTAGTCCACAAACTGCGTTTTATTCAACTTGCTACAAAACCACAGTTTGATTTGCGCACTCAGCTGCAGATCCCTTCAGTCCTCCAAAAAGCCGCGCACATAGCAGCAAGCCCCTGTGCACACAGCTGCAGGTCTTTCCTCAATCTTCTTTACAAACCCTCTGCGCACACAGCTGCAGGTCTTTCCTCAATCTTATTTACAAACCCTCTGCGCACACAGCTGCAGAGGTCGTCCACGCACACAGCTGGGACTTAACCTACCGCTACAAAATCAACCTTAGCTTCACCTTAATCTTTCTTACAACATAAAACCTAACCTATCTCCTTTACACAAGCACTTATTTATACTGCGCGTTTTTACAAAACCATGGTCTTAAACCATGGGCACCCCAAACCCTAAACCCTGGACTTAAACCATGGGTTTATTACAAAATACTTTGACTCAACCCCGACACCCCTAAGACTATTTTGAGTCCACACTTGCGGAATTATCCACTTTAAGGGTCGTTAGGGTGCGCGTCCCAACAAGCCCCTAAGACTCACCAGTGGCCCGTCCTGGGACACTTTTCAGTTTTTCTGGCGGCAACATTCCATTGACGAAGCGAAGTGCACTGCTTTTTAAAGCTCTCCATACTGCTGCCGGCTGCCTACTTCTATCCTTTGCAGAAGTTTTGCTGATGAAGCTGCCGCGCGCCACCTGCAACACCATCCTTTACTCCAATGGCCAATGCCTGACCATTCACAACTTTGGGGTCCCCTGGAATTGCGTGTCATACCGCAGAAGGAATATAACTACCATGGTTCTGCTACACCAAAATATTGCATGGCGGGATTCCCCAGAGTCTTTATTTGAGGCCTCATGCCCGTTGTTGCTCTACGTTAGAGCAAAATCCTGTCCGTCTTTTCAAATTTAGAGCAAACTCCTTCCTGTCGATGTACTTAGCCAAGTAGGGATGTACTGGCGGAGTACTCAGAAGGTGCTGCAGACCTCTGTCCCTTACTTCTCGTACTAGCTGCTGAACTTTACCTTCGTTCGACATGGTTTGGGCTGAATATCTCACAGATGTGCATAAGTCAGAAAACACAGGTCGAGATGGCTTCTTATAGAATCCCAAGGTGGAATTTGTCATCATGGTGTAGTAATGATGCCAAATCTGATGAAGTTCTGGAAATCTTCTCCACACAGCGCCTGATTTTCCCAAAATCTCATTATGGCCAGTTATGAGAGCAGCTCTCGTGCTAGCGCCGCCGAATGCAGTACGTCCCATCCGTCACATTTTGGGCTGCGACACATGTTGACAACCTCCGACGTCGACACAATCTAACCCTGCGACCTACGACCAACCTGTAGCTTGACATCCTTTAGTCAAAACAGACTACGATAATCCCTAATGCTACGAGCGTCTTCGCTTGTTGGCTTGGTGCTACCTCCTATTCTGAGTACCTGGCCTGTCCATGTACTTTTTTAAGCGGCTCCCATTTATCATAGAGGGAAAAAGCTCACCATTTAACTTAGCTAGCTGGACTGCACCCTCGTCAGTAACTTTCTGTACTTCATACGGTCCTTTCCAATGTGTCTTAAACTTTCCTGGGAACTTCATGAATTTGCTGTCATAAAGGAGTACAAGATCACCCTGTTGAAAATGTTTCTTCTTGATGTGTCTGTCATGCCATGCCTTTTCTCGAGCTTTCTGCACCTGTTGTTGGAAGCCTGCGACAAATCTATCCTCTTCAAGCTCTACTATCTGTTTCAGTCTCTTTGTGATTATGGCTGGGTCATCCATCTTGGTGAAAGTAGATATCCGGAGGCTAGGAACAATGTATTCCATGGGCATGACAGCTTCCTTCCCATAAATTAGTCGAAAGGGTGTATGGCCTATCAACTTTTTGCAAGTAGTTCTGTAAGCCCATAGCACTACTGGAATTCGGAAATCCCAATCATTCCTGTTAGCGTTACATACCTTTGTCAAGGCATGCTCAAGGATTTTATTGAAAGCTTCGACAATCCCATTTGCTTGTGGGTGATATGTGGTACTCTTTTGGTGATACACCTGAAATTCTTCAATCAATACTTCAATAGTTCTGTTCAGGAAATGTGACCCCTGATCACTCATGAGAACTTTGGGACACCCAAATCTGGATAAGATGTTGTCGAAGATGAACTTCGCAGCAGTAGCAGTGCTACAGGTCTTGACTGGTTGAGCTTCGGCCCAATGGGTAAGATAATCAGTTGCTGTAATGATATATCTGGCTCCTGAATTTTTCGTAGGGGGGTTGATAGGACCAACAAAGTCGATAGCCCATTTCTGAAAGGCTTGTAATGTTACTTGCGGAGCTAGAGGCATTTCATCCCTCCTAGATGGTTTACCTGTCCTCCGACAGATGTCGCAGCTGTGGCAATATTCTCTTGCATCCTTGTGAAGTGTGGGCCACCATAAGTCGGCTGTCAAAATCTTCTGTGCTGTGGCTTTGCCTGCATAGTGACCGCCTGCTGCGCCAGAGTGTGCTTCAGCTAATATTAGAGGTTTTTCATGTTCCAACACACATCTGCGCAGTATCTCATCTGGCCCCATTTTATACAGCTGTCCTGCTATTAAAGTGAAGTCCGCGGCTCGAACCACTAACTGCTTCTTCTGTTGTGTGGTCATCTCTGGAGGGGGAAGACCTGTAGACAAATACTGAGCAATATCCTGGAAATATTCATCAACTATCTGGATAGCAAATAATTGTGCATCAGGGAGGCCGTCATCCAGATTGGTAGGTTCTTCACCTGACTCGAGCCTCGACAAGTGGTCAGGTCCTAGGTTAAGTCTTCCAGGCTTAACAATGATCTCAAAATCATATTCTTGAAATAGAAGTAGCCATCTGCATATTCTTCCTCCTAACACAGGTTTGTTAACCAAGTACTTCAAAGCAGAATGATCAATAAACATCTTAAAATGAGATCCTAGCAGATAATGTCGAAATTTTTGTAATGCATATACCATAGCAAGACCTTCACGTTCTGTCGTCGTATAATTTTTCTCTACTGTAGACAACTTTCTGCTGGCAAAAGAAATAGGGTGATTGATATTACCTACGCCTGGTTGAGCGAGCACAGTACCTAGAGCAATAGAGGATGCATCGACATGCACATGAAACTCCTTGTTCCAGTCAGGGAATACTAGGATAGGGGCAGTGACCATTTTTTCCTTCAGAATGTCGAGGCTTGCTTGGCATTCCAGTGTCCATTCGAACTTAATATCTTTCTTCAGCTGCCTTTCCATTGGAGCAGTAATCTTGGCATATCCTTGGATAAATTTCCTGTAGTAACCAGTGTGCGCAAGCGTCGTGCGCAGTTGTTTGATGGACTTCGGAGGTGGCAGATTCACAATAATAGCGATCTTTGCTGGGTCCATCATCAATCCCTACTTACATACCACATGACCAAGTAGAATGCCAAAGGGTGCATAGAAGATGCACTTTTTTAAATTCAAGGAAATTTGTTGCTGTCTGCATTTGTCCAACATAAGTCTCAAACTAGTTATATGGTCTTTGAGTAGCCCAAAAATAGTCCAATCATCAAAGTAAACTTCTAAGAATTTATGTATGTACTCTTTGAACGCAGAAATGACTACTCGAGAAAATATAGCAGGTGCATTCTTCAACCCGAAGGGCATGACAGTATACTGGAAAGATCCCATTTCGGTAGCAAAGGTGGTCTTATGTCGGTCCTTTGGAGCAATTCGGATCTGATGGTATCCAGAAAACCCATCAGTAAAAGAGTACACTTCTTGACCTCCGACATTGTCGAGCACTTCATCTGTAAAGGGGGTGGGAAAAGGCTCGTGTAGACAGGCATCATTGAGTTTCCTGAGATCGACACAGATTCGGATTTCACCCTTAGTCTTCTTCTCCTGGATGACCATAGGGCTGACCCACTCAGATTCTTCCACGGATTCGATTATACCTGCAACGAGCATCTTCTCCAACTCCAGCTTAACCTTTTCCTTGTATTTTGGATTCAATCTATAAGGACACTGCTTCACAGGCTTCGCATCAGGCTTCAGGGGGATCTTCATTACACCGATGTCTCCCAGGATACCTTTCATTTCAGAGAACTTTGTTGGAAAAAGATCTTGGTATTCGTGGAGAAGTTGAGTTACCTTGCTTACCATCTCTTCGTCCCAATAGTCGCCAATGGTAGCAAACTTAGGCTGTGCCTCAGATCCAATGTTAACTGTGCGCGTCTTCAAGGGCTGCGTCACCTCGAGAACTTCGACTGGTGGTCCATGCACATCGCAGTATCCTTCTAACTCAGGGATATGAAGACGGCGTGGGTCCTCATCTTTGTCGACTGTAAAGTTATAACATTCGACTGCGAGGGCTTCTTGTGTGGCCCAATCAGGGTGGTGTTTCGTCACTTCTTGTTCGTTAAATACCTTAGTATGGATGATCCTGATAGTTGCATCTAGGGCGGGACAGACATCCTTAGTAGAGAACATATTGATAAAATTATGAACAAGACAGTCCCAAATTACAGTATCTTGGCGAAGTTCGGCCTCCTCATACCAGTTCTTCACTAGTGGGCCCAGCGTGTGCACAAATCTATGTACCCACTCATCCTGAGGTACATACTTCCATGCCTCGCAGCAATTTCCTAGGTGGTCATGGGGGCAATTTTTTCCATCAAACTCGGTTCGCACCTTTTCCAACGGGTCCCCAAACCTCGGGCGAAGTAGCTTCTGACATGCTGCCTAGGTAGGGATCTGCTCCTTATGGCTTGTCCACCATCTGACTGCTGTGGCTCTGAGTGCTAACTCCAGGACCTCCATTTTCTGTAGGTCAGATACCTGATCTGAGAACTGTGCAATAAACGGTTCAGGATCGGTCGAACCATCATACACAGGTATAGTGCTGGGTCATGAACCGATCCATCTGAGGGACTTGGTAGGGCAGACATTGCTATGCCCATGATGTTCAGATAATCGGTTTTGCCAACTTCCTAATTCGTCTTCAGAGTCCGTCGTACAAGAGCTACCAGACTCCCATCCTGCGGCCGGAGGATCCTCATAACCTTCTTCCTGCACAGTCATAATGGAGGTGGGTTCCCCATCAGCTTGATTCTCGTGTCGGAGTGGTTCTGTATATCGTTCCCCTTGTGAAGGATCCAGGGGCAGGATGACCCGGAAGTATTTCGCTTCGAAGACCATCTGTCTCTTCTTAAGGTTGATGACTGCGGCATTTTCCATTGCCCATTCAATTCCTAACAGGGCCGGGTAAGGGTTGCTGTCATCCATGATCTCAATTACGTCGAAGTCCGCGAAGGTGCTGACTCCGTCAATATCTATTTGGAGATCCAGGAATATTCCTAACGGTACAATCTTTTGCTGGTTGGCTAGCCGCAACTGTATAGGGGACCAGGCAAGGGTAGGTTTCCCCATCTGTTCCCAGGTTTGTTTGGTTAACACATTTACCTCAGACCCTAAGTCTAGAATAACATCGGTCATATCATATGCCCCAATCTGAGCATTCAATCGCATCTCCCTTCCGGTCCTGCTGACTCGATGAACAGTGTTATCGCGACCACAGTTTTGCAGAGATTCGCAGGAAGCGATGACATTCTGCAGCTCATGCAGAGCATCCTGATTTCTTAAAAGTTTGAGGCAACTTTGGAAGAAGGTAGACAAGATACTTACGTTATCTAGTGAAACTTCACAGGGTGGCAACTGAGGCTGCGCAGGCGCACTGGGTGGGTTAGGGCCAGAAAAATATTTCTTGGCTTCCCTAAATGTCTCTTTCTCTCTGATGATATCGAATGCAGGGATTTTCGTAGGAGCCTTACGAACTAGAGCTTCGACAGGTCGGTTTGGTGTATTTTGGACGTGCGTTGTAACTCCACTTCTTGTAACAAAATTAATGGCCGCAGTAGGGCGGGGCTCCACCGAAATCATCTGGAGCTTTTGAGTAGGGGTATTCTGTCGTGCCTAAATCTTAGCTATCAATTGGGGGCATTGCTCAATCACATGATCTACTGCGCGGTAATATCGACACGTCGTAGTGGGATTTCGACAATCGCAAGCCAAATGCCCAGCTTGGTTACAATTGTAACACACAATTTGGCTTCGGCCTCGTCTGGCCATCCCACCACGGCCTCCAGAGGTCCCTCGTCCAAAGGCACCCCCCTGGTAACCATAGCTATCATTACTTGGACCTTCAGTGTGCACCCGGTAAGCATCATAGGTGCGGCACTCATCCTCATTATGACCTACAGATTTGCAGAAATTACAGTAGGAGTTCTTAGGTCCTTTTCCGTACTTTTGTAGTAGGTAACAGTCCTCAGGTCGGTGCTGACCTGTCATTCTGCAAAGCTCACAATAGAGAACTTGTGGTGGACAGGGGTTCGGCGCGCCTGTCTGCACGTACCTGTTTATCAGGGGGCACCATTCCTTGTCGTGAAATTTGGTCCGACATTGCGTACACCAAACTTCTTCGCGATCAGGTTTTCCCTTTTTCATCTTGCGAAGTTCGAGGGCCATCGCGGCTAGCTACGCTTGAATGTGAGCAATACCAGAGTCGTCTCCGGCAGGGGCAGTCTCTAGTTTCATGGCAATTTCCAGGGCCTTTGTCTGGTTAGCAATCTTTTGTTGTATGAGCGGCAGTAATGCTGCAATAAACCATTCCTTGTGATGCGCAGGACTAATGGTAAAGCTGACTTGGTCTAGTAGAACTTTGAATCTCTGATCAAAGTCCCACACTGATTCGCCGCGTCACTGTTGAATCTCCTTAAGTTCAGTGATGCTCTGCGACTCTGATTTGGGCTTCTTAAATTCTTTGATTATGGCTGCCTTGATCTCGTCTAATGTAGGGCTCTTAGTGCTAGAAAATTTCATGAACCATGTCAGGGCCCGATCCCGGAAGGAAGTAATGAGCTGCGTGGCTCGCACATCCAAGTCTGTAATATTCTTCGCGTTCCAGACAGCCTCACATAAAAACCAGAACTGTTCTGGATCTTCTGATCCTGTTCCTTTGAAGATGGGCAACTTAATATCATCAGCTAGGTGGGCCATGGTGGTTTTGGGAGGGTTGGGAGGAGGATTTACGGGGCTAGACTGGCTTGCGGCCAGAATATTCGGGCTTGGTTGACTCTCATATTGCGACGGGATGCTAGGGGTAGTGGAGCGGCGTTGCGGGGTGACCGGAGGGTTTCCAACCGAAGGGTTTTCATCGGACTCTGACTCCTCAGGGTTTATAGGGGTGGGCGTGGTAGCCTGACCTAAGGACTGGGAATCAAAACCTCTCTTATACCTTTTTTCGTTTCGCAGCAACCCACTTTGCTCATCGAAAAGAGTGTCACTTGCAAACATAGATTAGTACCACTAAACTAACAGTCTGATTCAAATAGTAATATACCCTTTTCAACCAATAGTATTTTAATCTGCAAGCTTAAAGAATTTAAAAACTTACCACGGGGGCCCTTGAAAAACTGTCGTTCGGCTTCACTGAACGAGGTGCTGTTGTCAATGGCAAATTCGGTCACAAAGGCTTCTAACGTTCGCATCGTCCAGAAGTCGACGGCGCGGGATACCTCGTTGTTCACGTGTGGCACGAGATTGACCCTTGCGGGGGTCCACACCGAAATCCGTCGAGATTGAAAGTTCGTCCTCTTCTCTGCTAACCTAGACAACCATTGGTGCAATTCTATGTGGATACTACCAAAGAAAATTTCATAAGTATCACAAAAAACATACCTTTGTAAAAAGTCACTTGCGCTTCGACTCGGATTCGTATTCTCTTGCTGCGCGAATTTCAGACAAGTCTCAGCAAACCAATCACCGATTTCCTTCACAGAGGGCCTCCAGAACATAGCCCTTGAGGTACAATGTAAACCCCTCTTGAGCAGGTACTGAGTTCAACCGGCAACGGAACCAATTTGTTGGGCAATAGGGCAGACCCAGGTTTAATCCTTTTGTGTCGCACCAACAAAAGACCCATAGTGTTGGCCCTTTCGGCGACAACACGTGCGTAGGTTGCAGTCTCACCCGAAATATCTATGGGGTGCCGCAGAATCAGTTTTCTGCAAGCCGAGAGGGGGATTACTGTACCTTAGCCTTTTAATAACCTTATTATTCAATAATTATAAAGTTTATCATTCATTCACATACAGCTTCGCAGATAAATAAACAGACATGACTTGCTCAACCCACTACAGGGAATTCACAGCGAGGCTAAATATTAGCATTGATCTAACTTATCAGATGTATACAATTATTAATGCATAAAAGACAATCAGAACAGAAACAACAGAAGAAACCACAACACCAGATATAACGTGGTTCACCCCCAGTGTAGGGGCTACGTCCACAAGCTATGTTTTATTCAACTTGCTACAAAACCACAGTTTGATCTGCGCACTCAACTGCAGATCCCTTCAGTCCTCCAAAAATCCGCGCACACAGCAGCAGGCCCCTGCGCACACAGCTGCAGGTCTTTCCTCAATCTTATTTACAAACCCTTTGCGCACACAGCTGCAGAGGTCGTCCACGCACACAGCTGGGACTTAACCTTCCGCTACAAAATCAACCTTAGCTTCGCCTTAATCTTTCTTACAACATAAAACCTAACCTATCTCCTTTACACAAGCGCTTATTTATACTGCGCGTTTTTACAAAACCATGGTCTTAAACCATGGGCACCCCAAACCATAAACCCTGGACTTAAACCATGGGTTTATTACAAAAGACTTTGACTCAACCCCGACACCCCTAAGACTATTTTGAGTCCACACTTGCGGAATTATCCATCTTAAGGGTCGTTAGGGTGCGCGTCCCAACAGAGGGATTGCATAGCAGAGAAGGGGATGCTTCCTTGTGTTGGGTGTGTGTGGATGTCTTACAAGTTAGGCTACTTCTGGTGCATGTGTCCATAGCTCTTGGATTGAGCTCACTAGCTTAACGACCAACCTTTCTAGCTTCTTGTTAACCTGATAAAACCAACTGTGTTGGTTTGGCTAAGTTTGGTGTATCCTTGGCTGTGGGTGAGCATGCTAGTTTCCCCTTATTCCTTGTGGAATCATGCCCAAGTCGGGGTGGCAGTGTTGCTGAGTGATTGATGAGCACACTATGCTATGGTTGGGTGGAACGTTGCAGCGACGTAGCTGGTTGCGGGACAAGATTCTGTTAAACATAAGTATCTCTTGTGTTTAAATCCTTGCAAATGTGTTTAATTTATAAATATGATGAACATGTTAATGTGTTGAATGAAATGTAAATGCTTCCGTTGTTTGATAGTAATTTATGCATCTATGTATGTTTATTTCCAATGAATTTTATTTTACGTTCATGGGGCTTAGTTTCTTGGATTGTCAGCATTATAGTCGCGTTGTCTTGTTGGTAGAAGGGTGGGGACGTGCCAAGAGAATACGACGACGGGATTTTCGGTCACATTTGGATTTATGTAAATAAATACCATTTAAAGTGACAGATAATGGGCAGCATAACACAATTTGTTTTTCATTAATGAGTTTACAAAACACCCATGTGCGTGAAAGGACTAATTCCTTTATGATTAATTGTTCGTGCATGTGAAGAACAACTAGGGAAAATTGAGGTAAACTACTAGACTTCGCTGCCAAGACTCCTTTCATCCCGTGTGCAAAATAGATGAGCTACTGTTGTCTGCAACCTTGAGAGTTGAAGTGGGTTCGTCGTTGTATGGTCATTTCCATTTCCATCACAAGTATAGTTGAGTTTGAGCCTGCATCACCCACCTTAATTATGGAAGGTACCACTAGTTATATCCCACCACAGGAAGAAGGGACACCAACTAATCAACATGAGGTACTGTTTGCCGCACAATATAAAATTGGAGTCACAAAAATCTAAGGAATAAGAAAAAAACTTACAATAGATTTCATAGATCAATTTTACTCAGAAATGGCATGAAACAGTGCAATTAGGAGTTGAAACTGTAGATTTTCTTATCATTAATCAGAAATAGTGATACAATGCAATACAATGGAATAAAGAGCCATGCAATTTGAATCCCATAGAGGTCAATCGAATTCATTACATGAGAGTGGCTTACTTGTTAGTTAAAAACCACTCAGCACATCAGTTAACCACTTAACTCCAACTTAATTGACTCTAACTGAATCAGAGGAACTTTAGACTGAGTCTAACTAATTAGAACTCAACTACATGCCAATAAGTAGGTGAGGGTGCCATTCTGACTTTAGTTAGGTGATAAGAATTGAACTTCACTAAACTAAGTCACCAAATGTAGGTGGATGCGCCTTTAATCACTCCAGTTAACTTAAATTAACCAAAGGTGTTTTTCCTTTCATGGATGAATGTGGAACCCTGTTTTGAATGTAGGCATCAACATTCATGGATTCAGCCCAAATATTTATATCCAAATCTTGATTTTAATTTTAACACAAATTCGCAGCAACTATGATTTGATGTATTCACCTCCATTATCATATCTTAGATCTTTTATATTTATCCCAGTAGCATTCTCAACAGAATCCTTAAAATCTATGAACTTTTCAAGGAATTCTAATTTTTCCTTGAGAAAATAGACCCATGTGAATCTAGACAAGTGATATATGAAAGTGAGAACATACCTCAATCCATTCATTGAGGTTGTAGGCATTGGATCATTGATATCAGAATGGATCATCCCCAAATTACATGTAGCTCAGCTTGCTTTTCCCCAATCAAATTTATGCTCAGGATGCTTGCCAACTATGCATCCCTTGCAGATCCCTTTTGAGGATTTGATTGTAAGAAGGCCTTCAACCATGGAATGATTTTGTATATGCTACAAGTATTTGTAATTTATATTTCAAAAACTTTCATGCCATATCCGGATGACCTCATTCCCATGAGTCAGAAGGGCACTAGGCTTTGAATCATACACAAATTTGGAAAACTCATAGGTATTAGCATCACGATTCACTATCCCTACATCAATGATTTTTTTGGATGATGTATCTGAGATCTCCACTTCATTCGTGCTTAATACAACTCTTTTGGGAAAACCTATGTGTGTCATTTTATACACAGAAAACAGGTTTGAAGCCAAAGAGGGCACATAAATAACATTTTTCAAACTACAATGTTCTAGGTGGATGGTACCCTTGCCTTGCGAGGAGACTTGAGAGTCATCTCCCATGTGGATGGAGATCCAAATGTCGGAGTCTAGTGTTGTGAAAGAGTCTTTTCATGCAACCATATGATTCGAAGCACTAAATTCAATGAGAATAGCTCTAGGCTTCGAAACATTAGCCATGAGTGCATGTCCTCTTTCAGGATGATTGTTCAGATCTTGGTTATCCTTCTTCCTTGCACCTTCAGGAAGAGTGATGTTGTTCTTCTCAAGGAGAATATCCATCTGATCAATTGTTCTCTTCATGCAATAACTTTTAGGATGAAAGCCTCTTTCATAGTAATATTACTTGGTATTTTCTTTTCCCTTTTGCTTGTTCTTCCTTGAGCTTGAGGGCTCATCCAACTGCTGGTTTTTCTCCTTCTGCTTGGGAGGGTCAAACTTTGTCTTCTCTTTATTTTTCTCTCCTTTTTCATTCAAAGATTTGGGCCCTCTAGCAAACAAGGCTTGATCTTTATAGGATCTCATGATTCCCATTTGAACAAGTTTATCATGCTCATTGGTGAGAGAATCAATGAATGCATTTAGGGTCGACATCTTCCAATTTGAAATTATAAGCTTTTCATTACGAATGGTAGACACAAAAAAAGAGTAGTTTGGTCCAAGTTTCAAAAGGATAGAAAGGATGAGCTGATCATCTTCCTTCTCAACTTCACATTGCTTGAATTGGAGCAGAAGGTTTTTAAAATTAGTAAAGAAGTCATTCACGGTATCAAAATTGCTCAGATTTAGAGATATCAATTCATTCTCCAACTGATAGATTCTCAAATCATCTTTCTTGTCAAATAGAGTAGCAATTTGTTCCCATATTTCCTTGGGAGTCTTCAATGCAGTGAGGTGGAAAAGAAGGTCCCTTGAAATGGAGAGGCATAGAAATCCATATGCTTCATCAAGTTTGTTCCAATATTTTATTTTCTTCGCTAATGCATTCTGCTCTGTCTTCATGCCAATGGTGAATTTGTCGAGTCCTTTGGAGCACAATTGTATCTCAATATCCTATTTTCCACTGATGATAGTTGAAAGGAGTGAGAAAATTGCTTGAAGAGGAGTCCATTATGCAGCTGTAGTGAATGCAATGGAAGTTCTTGATATAAGGTCGAACAACCTACACTTTTGGAGCTTTCTTCACACTTGGATTAGTCAATCAAGCAATATTGATCAACCGGATGCTAGATTATCTAGGAATTGTGTGGTAAACTCTTCGCTTCAGGTGTTGAGTTGGAATGGTTTTGAGCAATTTTGCTCAAATTTATTCATAGATCCAACAAGAAACCTATAGAAGAATTGCATTATCCTTCCATGGATCCGATACCATATAAAATTGGAGTCACAATAATCTAATGAACTAGACAAAAACTTACAATAGATTTCACAAATTAATTTTTCTCAGAAATGACATGAAACAATGCAATTAGGAGTTGCAGCTGTATATTTTCTTATCATTAATCATAAGTAGTGATACAATGCAATACAATGGCCTAAAGAGTAATGAAATTCAAATGCCAAAGAGGTCATTCGAATTCATTACATGAGAATGGCTTACTTGTCAGTTAAACACCACTCGAAACATCAATTAACCACTTAACTCCAACTTAATTGACTCTAACTGACTCAGAGGCAGTTTAGACCGAATCTAACTGAATAGAACTCAACTGCCTGCCAAAAAATAGGTGAGGGATCCTATTGGACTTCATTTAGGTGAGATGAACTGAACTGCACTGAACCGAGTCACCAAAAGTAGGCAGAGGCACCTTTAATCACTCCAGTTAACTAAAATTAACAAAAAATAGTCTAATTTATGAGGAAGGCGCCTTTGCAGCTCTAGTTTAACTAAAAGGGATGTCAAATAACCTTCAATTAACTGAATGGGATTGTATATGTCATGTAGATCAACCCATATTTTCTCCTAGATTGAAGGAGGAGGCTTAGTTAGTCTCCCGGATTGAAGGAGAAGACTCAGTTAGGCTCGTTGATTGAAGGAGTAGATCCAGTTGATGACACAGTCACATATTCGAGTCAAGAACTTAGGATAAGTGGTAAATTAGGAAAAAATAAGCCAAATAATGATGTGTGGTTGGATAATGACTCCAACACATAGCCGATTCTAGGAGCAGAGCCGAACCTTGTTAAACCATCTGGAAAATACATACCAGGTCTGTCTAGAACAAAATGGGGAAACACACTGGTAACAGAAAGAGGAAGGGAAAAACATCAATGAGTCCATCACCAACCCCACCAGAGGAGGAATATTCTGATACAAGAAATTTTATGCCACCTTATATCCCGCTTAGATGCACTGATGCACTAAGAGATACAATCCCAAATAAGGAAGGATCCCCATTGATAGTTCCATTAGTACCTAAAGGAGTGAAGGTGTTGAAGGATATTATGCTAAATGTGAGAAAACTATCTTTTGCTGATCATGATACGAAGAGCCAAATAGACTTGGACCACCAAAACTACATGGATACTGTATAGGACACATCGAAAGCACCAAAATGATTTTTTGAAAAGGAATGGGATAGAGGATTGGAACAGTCTAGCATACTATCGCTGTTATATATGCAATATTTTGGCCACAATACACCAATAAACACCCGTTTTAAGCAATTACTGGTATTTTTCCATGGCGGGGTATTATGGTTGGGAAAGCCTATACCTGTAGATATTAAAATGATTGAAATCATTATAGGCCTACCATTCACAGGGAAGGACCCAACACCACTTCTCAAAAAGGACCAAGAAGGGACAATAGCTACACAGATGAAGGAAAAATATAACATGGTAAGAAGTAAAAGAGGACTTCTGATTGAGTCCATTAATAATTACACTTCTCTATTTGCTGCAAAAGTGTTGGCATCCAAGTTACTTCACAAAATGTGTCTAGACCAATGTACTACAGGAGAAATTGCAGTTGTTGAAATCTGTACAGAAGGAGTTCAAAGCAATTCCCGTCAGCTCTTGTTGAATGATCTATTAAAAGACACAATTGATGCACAGGAAAATGGTAGGGGATTTAACTACTTATGGTTGTTAATTTTAATTTATTTATAGCATGGGTTAACCCACTAGACTACCAAGGGGTAGATATACCAGTAAACTGCAGGGGAGGGACATATTAAAACCTTTGGTTCAAGAAGAAACTAAAGGAATGACAGACATAAAATAATATTGAATTTTTGTATGTATGGAGAAGCTATAAGGAACCAAGTAAAGGACATGTACATATTAAATAATGCTATTGTTCAATGATTTTTTCAGGTTGTTCTATTTAATATTGGAACACACCATATTAACATGCATCCACGCCAAGATCAACAAATTCAAAGTTTTCCAACCAAATTCATAATGACATAGGAGGAGGTTGAAATATTTGTTAATGATTGGCCGAAGGAATGGCGTGTTCCCATGCCAGAAGATCAAGTTCGACAAGAGGAAGAACAACTACAAGAAGAGAACCCAGATGCAGGAAAGGAAGAAGAAAATACATAGGAGGATTTGGACTCCATAGAGAGTCAGTCCAAATTGACCCCAACAGATACAGAAATAGAAAAGGAAGGGGGAGAACCTCAGAAAGAACAAGTGCAGTCCAGAAGGAAGAAAAAGAATATGAAAGCTGACAAAAATGTCAATGCCATCATCTTGGACAATGAAGACATGCAAATTATTACTGAGGAATTAGCTGAAGTAGCGCAGACTAGCTTAAAAACGATAGAGGAGCGACAAGAAGAGATTTCAGGTACGGTTACTGATCTGATCAAAGTATAGCATAAATAAGTTGAAGATGTTAAAATTTCTTTCAATAGTTTATTCCCAACCACGGAGTCACCGAATCCACTAGAGACATCAAACATATAGAAAACTGCAATACCATTTTCAGTCCCACCAATAAAGGTCAGAGTGTCTGGAGTAGTTATTGATCTAGGAACTCCATAATTTAATGATGTTGCTAGGTATATCGACCGGATAACCATAGATTTCTCTTCCATGGAAATAACTGAAGTATTCACAATATAGAGTGTTGTAGCTTTATAAATAAAAGTGCACAAATGTTCCTTGTCTAAGCAAGTGAAGGTTGCAGATAAAAATATCAAGAAAATGAAAATGGTAGTACTGGAATTTGAGTCGAAGACAAAGGCATGGGAAAAAAACTATCATAAAATCGATAGGGCAGTAGCCCTGGCTTGTAAGAACTTCACAACAATTGGAATAACAGAGGAAATGACACCAGACACCAAATTTACTTGACTAAGTGAAACTTGCAAAAGACCTTAGGAGGAAGGTTACACAGCTTGAAGGGAAGGTAAAACAAAGCACACCCACATAGGTTATAGAGGAAACAAGAGAAGAAACAATTGAAGCTACGAATAAAATAGAAAAAACAGAAGAAGTATGTGCCAATTCTGTCAACCAAGTCTGTCTCCTAGACTTGGGAAGCCCTAATGGATGATGAGAAATCACAGAAAATTGTGAATGAGCTGACTTCGCTTGAAGCAAACATTACTCAAATAAGAAATGACATGAGGCAGCTACCCTTTGCTCAGAAAATGGATAAAGAAATGGAGATTGGGAAATTGCAGCAAAAAATAACAGTGCTGCACAGACAACACCACCACCATGAGGAAAAGGTGGAAGAGTTGCGGGCTAAAGCAAAATGAGTTACATGCATCCTTCAACTTGTACATCAGAAGGTGCGCGACGCAGAGAAATTGGTAGAAATGATAATACCAAAACATGTTAGTTCTGACCTTTTGGAACAATTGTAGAAGATAGAGGAAGAGGTGCGCGTAGAGGTAGAGCGAGTCATGAAAATCATGGAATCTTTTCAGAGAAAAATTAGCGTAAGCAAAAACATGGAGGAATAGCTTCGAATGGCTTGGGACGAGCCACAAGTGAGTGTTGGGGGCCTATTGGGTCTAGGGACATGAAGGTAGAATTCACTTAGAATTATGCCTAATTTTGGAGAAGAGATAAAGAAGAAGAAGGAGTCGTGATAAAAGTAGCGAAAGAAAAGAAAGAAGAGAAAGGAAGCTACAACAAAAGCAGTAAAAGGAAGGAAGGAGAAGGAATAGGTACAACAGAAGAGGAAGTTACGGTAGAAGGAAGGAGTGGGATAAAGGACGGTGTGACAGAATAACATTATCAAAAGGCATGTGAGTATCATGACGACTGGAAAATTACAATAAGGTGTAATGCTTAGAAAGTGATAGGAATGAACGATCATGGGTATGAGTTTGGCTAGATCGAGCAGAACCCACACGTATGAAGGTATCTTTGTAAGTCAGGCCATCAGTGCCTCTTGATTAGGTGTTACTAGAATAGGAAATACAACCTGTTGGATGGATATAGGAAGTTGACTGAGAAAGTGATAGAAAACAAGTTTGTAATGAGTCTGTAATGAGTCTATAAAAGAAGGAACCCAAGCTGTATGTGGGTTAGTTTATGGAATGTTGGGTCCACTACTGTATCTCATTAGTTATTGGATATGTAGGTTGTCTGTTAGTGTTTCTGAGTGCATATGAGTTGAAGGATATGTAGCTGAGCACATAAACGAGTAGGAGAGGTTGAGTTGATCCAGGATGTGTGCAGATAATTAGTAAATCTAAGTAGGAAGAGAGCATGAGATGAAGGAAGAGTCTGTAAATATAGAGAACAAGATCTAGAACATAGTCTGTATCTTAGTGCATAGAAAAAAGGTGCATATATTTCCTCATTCTAGACGAAGATCACCTTTGTGTTTTTTGATTGGATGGGTTTCCATGTTATATGTTGTGTATATGTCTGAATGTTGAATGTGTGTGAGTTATCTGTATGAATGTTGCATTGAATGGATGATTGTATATTTTCTTACAAATGAATAGATGTATAGCAGTCCCATTGTATCAATTGAATACGATTATGCTACACAAAGATTGCCGATATAATAAGTTGCATAAGCGAAGTTAGGTCATAGTCTAAATTCTTACAGTAAGCATAAATAATCCACCCACAGACTTCGTTAATGAGAACCTTGGTAAGGGACCAAGGTACCAGAAATACCCCACCCAAACAAAAAAAATGTGGTTATGGTAGTTACCCATTAATAGAGATATCTTGGGTGAGACTGCATCTATGTCACAGGTGCTGCAGATTGAGCTCTGCTCTATCGGGCTGATATCTTGGTCTTTGTTACGCTGAGTAGAGGGGACTGAACCTGGGTCAGGATCCTTGTAGGAGGGAGAAAAGGAAAGAATGATACTGAAAGGTTTCCAAACACTATCACCAATGCAACCTAGAAATCACAAGGGACATGAAATTGTTTGGGTCCAAAAATAGACTCACTAATGTGCTAGAGTTGGGTGATAACGGGGGTCTTCGACCAAATAATTAAGGAACCAATACCCTGTATGAATCTCAATGGTGTGATAGTGTAGCTGAAGTCAAGCACGTGAGATATAACCAACCCAAAAGGAACTAAGGACTCCTTTGAAGTGGTCAAAGAAACTCATCAATGAGGTGGAGGAAACCAAGATACAAGGACCTCTACGTCTATCCTCTGGAATAGATGTATTGATGTCGATAGAGGGTGACCTACAACTACCAAGGAAATGAGTTTTCCTTGATAGAAGCATGAGGGGGAGAAAAAGAGATATGTAAAAATAAGGAGACTAAGACATTGAATGGGGAATAGGGGTAGGGGAGTATAGGGGACTCAAAATTCCTTTGTTCAGTGTATGGCGACGAGGCTGACTTGGTAGGAGATGATGCTAATGCATGGGGAGGGGATCATAGCTATGGAACCAAAGAGATGATTGAAATGGGAGATACTTGGGGAGGTAACTAGACAAGTGATATCTAGGGGATTCAAGGGAGGCTTATTGCAAATTACTTTGAACAAAGGCGACCCAATTGGGGAAAGCTGCCATGATGGGAGACTATATGAAATATGTGTGGGCACCAAAAGGAACTGTTTGGGACTTCTTAATAGTTTAATGAGCTTGAATAAGGAATACAAGTAAGCTCAGTATGATACTATCTCATGCATTTTTGTTGAGCCCAAGACTTTAAATGATCGATGGTGTTTTCATGTTTAGAAAGTATGAAAATAGGAAGAAGACTCCAGTGGGTCTATTTTTTTGTACAGTAGTCTCTTAAGTTCAAAATAGGATAAAAGTGTACAAAGGAGATCTCTCTGAGCCAAAATGGGCAAAGAGACTTCTTTTTCGTAGGTAGTCCAACCAGGCTGAACGGTCATTCAAATACTTTTACGAGCATGAACGAACCAATTTTGCACGACCATATTTTGTTTATGAGAGGGATGGAAAAGAGCTTAAATACAACCCATAAGTGCACTTTTTCATAAGTGACAGTCCTAATGTCCAAAAAAGAATAAAAGGATACAAGGGGAATCATTCCTAGCTGGAAGGTGCTAGGGTGGTCCTTTTCTTTAAATAGTCTACGTAGACCAGAAAAGGGATAAATGAAGCCACATAGACATTACAAATACTTTAACGAGCATGAAAGGAATAAATCATGCTCGATAATATTTTCATTCTTAAGGCTTCAAAAAAGAGTTTAACAGAAACTCCATAATGGCCAGTTAAGCAAGGAGGAAGTGTTCAATGTGCCAAAAGGGACGATGTTGTGAACATGGCTAATATGGATAAAAAAATAGTGGAAAAATGGTGGGGCCTCCTTGCAGGATGGTGGATGGTGGTAAAATAAGGCCAAGTTTGTTGTATGGATGGAGTGGATGGATCATAAACATTCCAATACATACAGGGTTTTGATTTTCCTAGTGGCACGCAAATTGAGGGAACTCCAGGAAATGGCCCAAAATATAATAGGGAGAGCACGATACATGGGTATCATAAGTAGACAAAGGATGATAAGTCAAACCCATCGGTGCAAACAACGTGAAAAATGAACACCAAATGACTCCATGGTGCATGGAAGAAAGACTTGACCAAATGGAGGCCTATAACAAGAGGGACCACATTACACATGTCATTTTCACTATGTGGTGTTGAGTTAGACTGGAGGGATTCATATCAAAGCTACTAATTTCTTCTGATTGGACCAACAGTTTTTTGATCTGTGAGTTGCAGGTAAGAGCTCTCACCTAGAAAGTTTTTTTTAGTGGTTTGGTTTTGGATTTTTCTCATTTTGGGTGCCTCGCCGGAGCTTGAAGGGTTCGTAGGGCTACGCCACACTTCTTAAGGGAAAAGGTGTGACCCAGATTGCACCCATCGGGTAGAGAGGTACTACCTGGTTTCACTTGTCGATGAGATAGGTGAGACCTAGGTCGCACTTTTTTAGGAGACAAGCGTGACCCAGGTCACACCTGTTAAGCATTTTAGCGAGATTTGGGTTGCACAAAAAGGCTCGACATGCGCGACCTAACACATAATGGAAAATTTTGTTGAACTGGGTATGGAAGGAAATTTTTGGATATATAATATGCCTCAAGTTGGATGGAAAGAGAGAGACATTAGGGACCTCAGAGATGAGGTGGAGGAGGACAGGGAAGTACAAGATACGCTTTCCCAATGTGGGCTACTAAAGTTCTTCCAGATACCCCTATGTGTTCAATAAAGGTACTTCTGAATAAGCTGATGAGTTTTTGGGATAAATACTCATAGTGATTCATAATAGGAGGTGAGAAACTAGAGATCACTCTCTGGGATGTATACTTTCTAACTGGCCTCCCACAACTGGGTGTTATTGGCGATATCTTGCCAAAACTCCCAAGGGGGGGTGTTGATGGATGACTTGTGTGCCAGGAATTGCTATGCCTTAGCTTATGTGCATGTGCCATACATCTTGGTGTGTGACATAGAGAGTCTAGAGACTCAATAAGTTGCATCAATGGTGCTTCAGATACTAGGATTGAAATATTGAGAGTGTGTCGAGGGGCACCTAGCTACTGATGGTCGAGAGTGTGTTGAGGGGCACCTAGCTACTGATGGTCGAGAGTGTGTTGAGGGGCACCTACTATTGGTGGGCCTAAATGTAATTGAAATCAGTTCGACATGGGATGAACCAGGATATCTTACAAGATGGGGATTTTTGTTTCCCCTCCTTTTTATGCTCATTCTTTTTTGAGCGAATACTGAAACTGTGACTGCATTTGGCGGTGCACGATAGGGGACCTCGCAAGCCTTGTATGAGGTGATGGTGTGAGATGATGATCAGGGAGGGAGGTGGCTTTTTAGGTCATTTCTTCACCCAAGATATTTTTTCATAGTGGAGAAAACTTTCTATCCTCATAGAGGACTATCCATACACGGGGATGGACTACCAGGGAGACACAAAGATGCCTCAATGTCTAGGACAAGTCTGTGGGCCTGACGGTACGTATACATAATTCTTTGTGGTTTTGTTCATATATAGTTTACTAGCATAGTGGGATTTATATCATATGTGTGATAGAAACTAATGACATACTGTGTGCATGTGTATACATGGTATCGCACCCTCCAGCATGGTACTAGTGACACAGGGGCAAGGTGGAGGGTTTATATCCACCTAATCACGGGAAGAGGAGGTGGAAAAGTGCTACATTGGACTCACTATGGCTGGACATGGAGTGGATATTATATGGGGTCACCTTAGATGTGTGGTAGTACCTAGATGATGATCTAATCGTTGTGTACTATAGATATCCTTTAGACTAGATATCTCTAATGAGGAGGATCACGGTTGTTGCTGACTATGTCAGATCGGTGGCACAGGGGAGACATGCGGATGGAGGAGAAGAGATTAGATGAGGAGGAGGAAACTGAGGAGGACACATAGTCAGAGGAGGATGACTTGGAATAGCAGCTGGTGATGCTACCCCTAATGCATTTGAGCATGGGGATTTTTGTATGATATGTATGATGAGATGAGAAAGCCTATGGAGCTTCTCTTTTTGTACTGAATATGATATTTATGATATGAATGCACATGGATGCATATTTTTGTATTTTTATGTATTTGATGAGTCTCTTGTTATGATGATGACTGTGTCTATATGATGTATGTTACATATGTATGCATGACTATATGATGGTGCATGATACAGTTTATTTCCTATATGTGATGATTAATGTGCCCCTCTAGAATGTCATTAGCCATTTGGTCTGCTACACTTTTGAGACTGATGGGAACATACATGAATGAAATGGATTCGAAATGTCTAACCAAGTGTCTAGTGTGCAAGAACTTTCTAAAGAGGCAGGGATCATGTACCCGATAGAATTTATTCAAAATGGAGACAAGCATCTGGGAGTATAGGAAGGCATCAAGGTGATGAATACCCAAGTGAAGGGTGGCGGTTAGGAGACTAGTGACAACATTGTACTTATCCTGGTTGTTGGTAGCAATACCAACACACATTCGTCGATATGGATCAACTCATGTGATGGGGAATACATGACCCACATAGTCGAGGAGATATTAGGAGACCATCTACTTACATCATTAGCGAAACCAACACAGGAGGGAAAGGTAGGATCCATTTGGAACAACTAAGGAAACAAACTCTGAGACTCATGGTAAAAATGATGCAAAACAGGAAAGAAAAACTATGATGAAAGGGTATGTACGTTGGTTGACTTAGGAATAGAATCTCTTGAGGTATATCCCATTGCGGGGATTCTTCAAGAGGAAACTGTCAAAATAAGAAAGGAGGTATGCCCCGTTGGTGAGACATCGATGGATGACATAAGGGCCATACCACATGGATTCAAGTTTCTTTTTTCCTGTCTTATCATGGGATTTGTCATAGATGAGGACAAGGTCCCCTTCACTAAATGTGTGTGGGTGGATGTGCGATTCATAATGGGACTTTGAATGGGTCTTAGCTGCTTTAATTATTTGGACAGCACTGCACTGGTCCTCATTGGTTTTTTCAAGCATAAGTAGGAGTTTTTCGAATGGTGAAGTATCAGGTAAAAGTTCAACGACAAGGAAGAGTGATGGAATATGGAATTAAATGGGAAGAATTGACTCCATGCCATGAAATAAATGAAATGGGGTAAGACTAGTGGCAATTTTAGTCAATGTCTGGTACGACCAGAGGGCGAAAAAGTGAAAATGTGCCAATTGGTTTTAGTTTTGTCCACTACTTGTTGGAGAATGGTTTTGAGGATATTCATGACAGCCTCAAATTGGCTATTTCCTCGAGGCTAATACCTAAAGGAATAATGGTGTCCAAATTTCAACATGGTGTAGAGCTCTATCCAAACAACATCCTCGAAATAAGAACCATGGTCTGATTCTAGCTGGAGGGGGACACCGAAATGAGCGATAACATGGTTAAAAATGAAGAGAGTCACAGTATCAACCTTACAATTGAAGGTTCCATGGTTTTGTCCCACTTGGTGAAGTAATCGACAATCAAAATGATGTATTTATGGCTTCCAGCCAAAGGAGGGTTACAGGTCATGAAGTCAATCACCTATTTACAGAAGGGATCGACTGTGATGATAAGATGCAACGACGCTAGAGGTGTCCTTTAATTTGGGGAAAAGAGTTGGAAATTGCGGCAGTGTTTAACTGCATGAACGCAATCAGAAAAGAGGGTGGGACAAAAATAACCAACAAGGAGGATATTTTGAGAGGTAGCCAAACCGGAGAAGTGGCCACCATAGGCTCCACTATGACAACCATTCAGGACTTGTTCGACCTCATCACGGGCAAGGCAATGAAAGAGTATGGCTTCTACGTGATAGTTGTACAAGACATCACCGATAAGGAGATATTGAGTGTCTTGGTGCTGGATGCAACAACGATATTCATGGCTTAAATCAAGCTCACATTTATGTGTGTGTAAGTAAAGGAGGATGCACCCATACCACTGGTCCTTAGTAGGGATGGAGAATAAAAATTCACCAAGGAGGTTGATTGTGATAGGATGCGAGGTAGATGATGATGTTAATTCTTCCATCAAGGAAGCTAATGCCAAAGATTTGGTGCTTTTGGGTGTGAAAAATTCCAAGTTGTACTCTTGGAGAATGACAATCCACTTGGAGGCATGACCTTGTACAAGGCGGCGACACAAGAGATAACACATGGGGTTGGAATCGACCACGACCCGAGTTCATCTCATGAGGATATAATGACGTAGCTTCTGCACTGAAAAGATGACAACAATGGCCATTTTATCTTCGTGTGAGTAATGTAAAGGTGGTCTAGAAAGTTTCTGAATCACATAATAGATCACATTCTCTTCAAAAGAATCACCTTCTTGGACTAAGACTCTAGTGATGGCATTTTCAGATGCTGACATGTAGAGGATAAACTCCTTGGTGAGGTCGGGAGGGGACACTAATGGAGCAGAAGTCAGATCTTGTTTCAATGCATCAAAAGTGGTTTTCATTTTCTCATCCCATACAAAAGGAATGTTGGTACGTAGCAAGCATAAGAATCCATGGAATTTCATTGCATAGTCCATAGTAAACCAGTGAAGGAAATTGGCCTTTCCTTGAAAGATCTACAATTGGCACAAAGTACATGGAGGAGGAAGATTCAGGATGGCTTGAACCTTCAAAGGATCCACGATAATCCCTTTGTGAGACACAATGAATCCTAATAGGTGATTGGATGGGAGAAAAAACACACACTTAAGGGGGTTCAAGTGAACATTATATCTGCGGCATCACAGGAAGACTAGCCATAACTCCTCTAAATGTTGAGAAGGATTCTGAGATCGATTCGTGAGGTCATTTAAATAGACCAAGATAATGTGAATGATGTCATGGAAGGAAATGCTAATGGCCCACTAAAAAGTCTCCAACATTTTTTAGTCCAAATGACATGACATCGTACACAAAAGTTCCCCTAGAGGTAGTAAAAGTGGTTTTGTACTAATACTCTTTGCGGATCTGGATTTGATTATAACTGGAAAAAACGTCCATGAAGGAAAATAATTCATGACCAACACAAGAATCAATGATTTGGTTAATAAACAGAGTGGAGAAGTTGTCTTTGGGACAATCCAAATTTAAGTCACAAAACTCAGTATAGATGTGAATGGTACCTTATTTTTTATTGACCGGACCAAGATTGGAAACCCAAATGGTATACGCGATGGGGTATATGACTCTTTATTTGCATTGTTTTTTGATCTCAGCTTTGATGGCAGGGACCTTTGATGGGTGAATGGGTTGTTTCTTTTGGAAAATGGGGGAAACATCGGGACATGTGTCGATGCGATGTTCAATGATAGATGTATCAAGCCTAGGCATCCTGGTATAGGACCAAGCAAAAATATCACAAAATTCCTGAAAAAGTGTTTTGTAGGAAGTGACTTATTCAGGGGAGAAAGAAGCACCAAGCGTAATATACTCAACTATCCTGGGTGTCGTTGAGATATCAACTTTAGTGGTTGGTGAAATGTTGTCCATGTTACCTTCTTCAAAGGTGTTATGTGCAAATATTGGATTTTTAAACCAATCGACACTTCCATGGATGAAGTCTTTTGATTCGACAAAGAATTGGTTCGATAATGAAGAAGGTTCATCGAGGATGAAGAAGGAGAGATGGTGCAAATCATCCCAAGGATATTCAAGAGTCGAAAGAGATTCGAGGATCTCTCTGTCATTGTGAAAATAGAATGTGGATAGGTCGAAAGCATATTCCATGGACGAGGAGGGAGACAACCTATTAGAAGTAGAGATCATGTAAATGGTGTTACCAGTGTTTGAGTAAGAGGCTGGAGGGTGTATCTCCTAGTATATGTCGTAGAGGGATTAACGGTTTCCATGGTGGAGCTATACTAGTTTTGTCGAGTTTGTAAGTTGACATCAGATGATGATGTCATAAGGTGACGGAAACTAGGATCAATTGGTTGAGCCGCAAAAGTGGGTGCAGTGTTCTGTGGTACCAAAAGTTGGGTTGAAACTGTTCCTTGATTTGGTAACACGTTTTGCAGCACCATAGGAGGAGGACCTTGTGGTGTTGGGTTTGGATGTGGTGGAGCGACCGCATTGTGATCATGTTGATTGTCAGTTTGTAACAAATGGAGGACTCAATTCATATGGGGGCACTGATGTGTATAATGGCCGTAAGTATCAGAAATGGTGCATGGATGGTTAGCCCGCAACTGAGGGTTATTCCCAGGTCTAGGTGGACGTTAGGTATTCTGTGAAGGGGGATTAGCTCTATTTTTATTCAAAGGATTGGGTTGTTGGACACCTCCTTGAGGATGGTTTTTTCCCCGGTTCTTACCTCTTTGTCATATTCCCTAGTCTAGGTGGACGATGGGTGTTCTTTGAAGGGGGATTAGCTCCATTGTTATTCAGAGGATTGGGTTGTTGGCCACCTCCATGAGGTTGATTTTTTTCTTGGTTCCTACCTCTTTGTCGTCTTCCCTTCCATTGTTGGTTATTGGGGGCGGGACGATTAGGGAGGTTTTGCTGAGCATAGAGCTATCCTTGAGGAACATAAGGAGTTGGGGCCAGAGAAGATGTAGGTTGTATAATTGGTGGGTAATAGGAAGGAGAATTCTGAGGGGATATAAATCCTTCCATATGGAAATTACATGCAGTTGCAAAGAAATTCACTCCATGAACTTGAGGAACTGGTGTGAGAGACGCATCTGAAGGTTTGGCTTCAGACTAAGCTACTACACATGAAAAATTAGGGGCGTATCTAGGTTGGGAAACATTAGGGGTGTTACCCGAATGAGGTGGAATCGAAGAAGAGGTCATGTATAGGAGGGGATGCTAGGTAATAGAGCCAATAACTTTGTCAGTATTATGGGATGCCCTCGTCACATCGTGAGGATCCAACACGGGGAGGATCAGGTATGATGGTATACTATAACCTGATTGGAAATAGATAAGATCGAACTATTGTGCATTGAGGATTGCTTCTTCCTCATTTTGTGGGATCTCTAATGCAACATCCTTGGAGATAGGGGGGATTAAGTTTTAAGAAACCAATCCAGGAAAATCCTATAACCTAACTGAATTTTACACAAGCTATGGTGACGATACCATTCATGGAAATGATTCATGATATGGGTAGTAGTGTTCTGTCTACAAGATACCAAGATTTAAATGCCCTCATCCTAACGGATGGGTAACTGGAAGTACTGGAGGAACATCAAGTCTAGCTTGGAAAAGTTCAGATAAGTGGCATTGGGAAGTTCAATGTACCATTTGGTTGCAACACTGGTGAGTGTGCACTGGAATAACCACAACCAGATAGAATAATCCACTATGTTGTTAGATGAAAACCATAATTGGAATGACATGATGTGGTTTTGAGGGTCTTCTTCTTCCTTTCCCTCAAACTTAAGGATATCCAAAGGGAGTTTGGTAAGCATGGGATACCATGATGGGACATTGTAGCAGGGATTTCTCCTTGCTACAGGGGTAGGAATGGCTCCCTTCTGTCTATAGGACATAAGGGTAGGTTCCTGCTTGTGGAAAGACTAAAAGGAAAAATGAAATGTAAAGAACAGTAATGAAAGCAAAGATGGAAGAGAAATATGAAGAACCCCTCTGCAAACAAAGGTTAGGGTTCCACTTCCAATAACCTGCAAACAATCACTAAGCTACAGTAAACCGAAATACCTACAAAACAAGTTAGGAAATAAACCTGCGAATGAAACCATGGATTAGAAAGCAAAGAAATTACTAAGCAAATACAACAAATAACAAGCTATACCTTCTCTTTGGGTGGAATGGGCCATCATGCCCTAGCTTGAAGAAGCACCTCTCTTGGATGGGGGAGCTATGGCTCAATGGAGATGGAGGAGAGGGAGTGTGGGTGGCTTGAGAGACAAAGGGTCTCAAGGCATCCACGGGTAGGATAACAGTATGCAAGGGAGAAGTGTTTTGAGAGTGACCCCCCACCCTCCTTTTATAGCTTTTTTTGTGGTTTTAGGGTTTTAAGCCCTTGGTCCGGGCTTTAGCCCCTTTTTTGGGCTTTTAGCCCCTTCTGCCCTAATTTTAGCTCCTTTTAGGGTTTTAGCCCCTTTTTGGGGGCTTTAGCTACTAGGAGAGTATTTTAGGCTCCTTTTTGGGGTTTTTAAGCCCTTTTCTTCATCCTTAAGCATTTTTGAGGGTGTGGGGGTCTAATAGAGGGTCGTGAAGTGGTGTCCTTGGGTGGTGTAGGTCATGGAGAGCTTAGTGAGGGATTTTTTGGGTTAACAGATTGCCCCCTGATGTGTGAGGGCAGGAGCTCATCATATGGCCGATGAACATCATAGGATTTGTTGTGGTGAGGTGGTGCTTCCGGGGCTAGGGCATGGTGGCTTTTGGTTTTTGTATTAATATGGTTCCCATCAATGGGTGAGATACAAATAATGTGTGACATGTATATGGATGAGGTGGGAATTCCCATGCTCATGACAATGTCAAAATAATAATTTGATCTATGCTCTAAAATACAAGAGCCGATCATATACAACTGATGATACAATAATGGTTGCCTCAATGTGATGCCGAATACAATACTGATCTGGTACATTGGACCGATGGCATTCTCATGGAATGCTATATCTTCATGACTGATGGTCTACTAGATATGGAATGGTACATAGCTGTATGGACTCGCTGATTGAGAGTCAGAGTCTCTGTGGTACAAGTATGCTGCATCAATCATAAATCTATATAGAAGCACTGCTGGGGCTTCTGAACACTGTCTCCAACGCAACCCAGAAATCACAAGGGACATAACCTGTTTAGGTTCCTCTAGTAGACTCATTAATGTGCTAGAGTCAGGTGGCATCTAGGGTCTTTGACCAAGTATTGTGTGGACCAAACCTTATATGAATCTCAATGGTGTGATGATGTAGTTGGAGTCGAGCATGTGATAAACAACCATCCCGAGAGGCACTAAGGAATCCTCTCAAGTGGTCAAAGGAACTCATCAATGAGGTAAATGAAACTAGGATACAGGGACCTCTGGGTCTATCCTCTGGAATATATGTGTTGTCGTTGACAGAGGGAGACCTACCCCTAGTCAAGGTAATGATGTTTCCTTGACCAGGAGCGCGAGGGAGATAACCGAAAGGTGTGAGACAATTTGCGGACTGACCCACTAAATG
>LPNX010423366.1:684122-729043 GCA_001517045.1 Pseudotsuga menziesii
ACATTGCAGAGTACTCTGAACAAAGGCGATCCAAAGGGGGAATGCTTCCAAACTTTTTTCTATGGGGTGGTGTGTAGGGACACCGTTATGGTACGATCTCGTGGATTTTTGGCAAGCTCGAGAATGTAAATGCTCGATGGTGCTTTCAATTTTAGAGAGTCTGAAAGCACTAAGAAGACTCCAGTGGGGGCTCTTTTTCGTTGGTAGTCTCCTATGCTCAAAAAAGGATAAAAGTATACATAGGAGAGCTCTCCAATCTTGTAGGGGATGAGAGACTTCTTTACCGTTGGTAGTCCAATCAGGCCAGAAAAGGTTAAACCTATACTGACTGGACGGTCATTCAGATACTTTTACGAGCATGAACAAAACCAAGTTTGCTCGATGATATTTTCATGATGAGAAGGCTGGAAAAGAGCTTAATGACAACCCATGGTAAGATTTTTTGTAAAGTGCGGCCCCTCTGCCCGAGAAAGCATAAAAGTATGCAGAGGGGAACGGTCTTGGCTTGAGTGTGCCAAGGAGGTCCTTTTCAATTAATGGTCTACATGGTCCGCAAAAGGAGGTAAACAAGATGATGTAGATGCCCTTTCCTATACTTTAGCGAGCGGGAAGGGAAGCAGCTACGCTCAGCTATCTTTTCATTGTTTTAAGGAGTCAGAAAAGAGCTTAAACGAAACTCCAGTATGGTCAACCGATTGCGGTGGCACAGGAGGTCCCCCATGTCGGAACAGTGGACAGAGGTCCAAAGGTCATCCGTGCAGTATGGATGGAGAAAAAGGATCTCAAACATATGAATACATGTGTGGGATAGATCACGGTAGAGGCTCACGAGTCGGTGTGGTAGAGGCACGCAAACCGAGGTGGCTCTCGGACAGAGGTCGAGAGAGAGAGTGTGTGTGTTACGGTGGATGGACTTGACTACATGCGATGTGAGTGCAAGTTCGGGGGCAGTTATATGCCAAATACGTATAATAAAAGTAAATCGTTTTGTGGACAATGGTCCAGAAGTCCGCGTAACGTGCGGTGGAGGAAGAAGACAACTATGTGTTAAAATAAAAAATAAAAGAAAAAATGTCATTCCTTAATGGGCGGTGGCCCGAAAACCCACATGAGTAGCGATAGGGAAGAGTGATACAAGTATAGGTCCACAGACACTTGCATCACCATGATGTGGCTCATAAATCGACGTAACTTTCGGGAAGTGGTCCCAAAATTACTTGTTAAACATGAGACGATGGTCTTATAAGAAGATGGAAATTTGGGCCCAGAGGTGTGAGAGGTGTCTCGAATAGGTTCCAGGTGACTTTGAACTGGTAGCTAATGGTGCTACCCCTGACTTATGGTGAAACAATGTTGAAAAATCAAAAAAGGGAAAAAACTACGCTATAAGGGATTCATAGTGGTTATATCAGGCATAGACTCTCTTGAGGTGGAGCCCATTGCATGGATTCTTCGAGAGTCGACCATCTGAGTCAGCGAAGAGGTATGCCCCCTTGCCGAGATGAAGGTCATTGGCAAGGTGGGATGATGGAATTTGGTATTTTATGGCAAGAACTGATTCCACACTATGGTTTAAAGAGAATGGGGTAAAACCGAAGGCGGTCTTATAGATATCTCCGTCATCGCGTAAGTGGTGCTGTGATAGATCAGGTGGATCTTCCACAGTTTATGAGATGGAAGGGCAACTGGTGCTAGAGATCATGTAAATGGTATTGATTGTGGTTTTTGTGGCCTTGCCCCCAGCCTTTGTTGGAGGAAGAGGGGCAGGCCTGGAGACAGGAGGAGTCTTTTATGGACCTGGAGATAGGTGTAACATCATCTCAATTGGCTAAACATGAGTCAACACATCCTAGGGCCTCACAGGTAGCTTAGGTGGTTCAAGGTACCACACAGGATCTCCCAGTGTGAAATCCTGTAGATCGCGTGTTTCCAAGACAGACTTACTCATGATCTCAGATGGTAGGAAAAGGAAAAGGAAAAGGATCGTGTTGAGTGGGAATGAACCCCACCGTTTCCATGGTAATTGAGGTTGAGGTTGTGACTGAGGTTGCAGTTGTGGAGGGGGATACAATGGAAGAGACAAGTTTGATGGACCATTGGTGATGGTGGAGATAAGTGGTTCAGTTGAACTGGGTATCATGTAGATAGACATGGTGTCTGAAGAAGGTGGTGGGGGGTGCACTTCTTTGATAAAGGTGATTTCAGAATCAAGGGAATGTTGATGGAGGCCAGCTAGAGCCATTCGAAATTCGGGCAAGTATTGACAATGGTGAGAGTAATGTCCATACAAACCGCAGAGGGCGCAAGCATGGTTTGTTCTCAATGCCTTGTTTCAGACTATCGACGCGGTTGGGAGTTCAACCACGGGGATGTTTTCATTTGTATCCATGGCATCTAAATGGGCACGGATAATTGGGATTTCAGGGCAACTTTGAGTTGGATGGCCCTGTTGCTCACAGACGGCGTAAGGTAGGACTTATCGCGGTTCTGCAGTGGCTTTGGCATTCGTGCCTCTGGCCGTTTTCGGGTGGAGTTGTGCGTGTGCGGGTGCGGTGGTTGGATTTTGTGGACTAGGTGGAAGGTGAGACTTGACTGTGATGGGTTGCACCGGGGTTAAAACAACCCGGGGCATTGCTGGTTGAGCTGGTGGATCAAGATACCATACTAGAATTCCCAATGTGAAGTTGGGTAGGCTTAAGGTGGCCATTACTAGCTTGCTCATGACACCAGGCAGGGGGAAGAGGAAGGGAATCATATGGATTGGAGATGAGCCAAGATAAATCCCTAACTGTTGCATGTGGGGATGCGGTTGTGGTTGCGGCTGCGCGAAATGCTGCTGCTACGGGTGATGTTGCGGATGCTATTGGTGTTGCGGATGCGGACGATGTTGTGGTTGTGGTTGGGGCCATGGCTGCGGTTGCTGTTTGGGTACAGCAGTGCTCGATGACACCATGCACAATTCTACAGTCTCATTTTGTGTCAGTGGCAGTGACACTGAGGGGAAATGAGTCGTCATGGTGGGATCAACAAACAACCAAGGGCCCACATTCAACAATGGGTAGGCTGGTGTGTTGTCAACCATAGTGTTGATTGCAGGGACAACATTAGCTTGTGTAGTCGTCCCTTATGGCTCAATGATGCTGATGGTAGGGATAACGTTGGTGGGTGCCGTTAACCATTGCGGATCATGATAAGTGAGTTGATCAACTATCACAATCTTCCCTTCATGGGGGAACATCATGAGACAAAAGACACTTGATGCTACCGCTCTCGATCTGCACTTTCTTCCTGGCTAATGTGATCATGGGGACATGGGGGAGGATTCCTTGGGCTTTAGTGGGATGTCCATAATAAGCCCACAGAGTTGTGGAGGATGGTTGCAAAATTGGTGATCCAAGTTTCTGCCAAACCAAGGTAGACTTAACGCACGTGGATGCCCCCTCATCCACTATGCACCGGTGCACAACCAAATTCCGGATGGACACTGGGATTTGAAAGGCAATGGTCAATGGCATGCATGGTTCTCCATTATCCATGTCGAATGTGATCAAGTTAGAGTCAGAGGGGTCTACTGCCCCAAGGGCGGCTAGTAAGGCTTTCTGCTACATTGGGCATGTTTTAAGTACCTCAAGAGTGGACATGGCGGTTGGCGTTTGGTCCAAATCATCCACAATGCTATAGCTGACTGCAACTCTATCCGTGTCATTATTGGCAATTCTACATACAGGGGGGTGTAGGAATGGGGGTAACCGAAGAGGTAGGTTGACTGTTTTGGACGTTGATTCCATTGATGTGTCAGCGGGTTCGGTGGTGGTATTGTACTGATTTCATCTGGTTTACAAGTTGAGCTCTTTAGTCGTCATGGCTAGCAGGTGGTGAACACCTATTTTGGTCGTGGGAGGTGTCCTCGAAGCATTGGGATTGGGTTGGGGAGGGGTTACGGTTGCCACCAATCCTTGGATTTGTAGTGGGTTTTGAAGCACCATGGGGGGAGGTCGTTGTGGTGCCGGGTTGGGTTGGGCTTGATTTGCAGTGTTGGCGACCTGTTGGGACTTGTTTTGAATGGCCTGCTTAGCATCACCCATGAGGGGACATTTGAAAGTGTAGTGTCCATAGACCTCACATAGTGGTCATGGTTGGTTTGTGCGCAACGGGGCGCTGCCTCTTGGTGCGTTTGGTCATGGGGGGTTTTGAGCTAGATGGTTTGCCGCGGCATTGTTGGGAGCCTTTCGGTTGCTGACCACTTCCCCGTGGTTGGTTGTTGCCTTGGTTCTAGGGTCAATTATTTCTAGCTTGCCCTTGTTGGTTGTTGGGGGCAGGTTGGTTGGGACAGTTTTGTTGTGTGAACACTTTTCCCAACGGAGCGGGTGGAGCGGGGGTGGGGGCTTGAACTATTTGCACTGGCGATGCATAGTATATTTGTGGGGGTGGCAGTGCCACAAATGTGGGAATTTTCCCCGCATGCTACTGTGTTGGCCAAGCCATGACCTGATCCTGTTGTGGTGGTGCAGGATGTGCATAGGAAGTTGTTGCTCCGGACTGGGACATCATTCTAGCGTAGCTTGGAGCTTGGTTTTGGTAAGCAACATTAGCATTGTTGCTTGGTTGTGATGGAATTGCAGGTGGTGTCGGTTGGTGTTGTGGCTGTTGGGATACCGATCCTATGATGCCATCTGCAGTATGGGATTCCCTCGGTACGTCACGGTAAGAGGTGCCTGATTGGGGAGCGTCTGGGATGACGGTGTACAGGTATCCAGACTGAGCATTGATGAGGTCAAACTGTTGAGATTTCAGTATGGTCTCTTCTTCAGATTGGGGATGTTCAGATGCAACATCCTTTTCTATGGGTGGGAGCAAGGTCTTAAGGAACCAATCCAATAATATCCTGTCGTCAAGTTGTATTTACGTAGGCTATGGCGTCGCCACGACTCATGGATATGGACAGTTATATGATTGGCAGTGTTTTGACAGCAGGATAAAAGGATCTCCACCCCCTCGTCATATCTGATGGGGAGTTGGAAATACTATAGGAACATGAAGGCTAGGGAGTTGAAATCAGGGTACTTGGCTTGTGGCAGCTCAATGTACCATTTGGCCACAGCGCATGTAAGGGTGCATTGGAATAGCCTCAGCCTCATGGAATCATCTACGATGCTATTGGATGAACACCATATATGGAATGTCATAATATGGTTTTGGGGACATTCCCTTACCTTGCCTTCAAACTTGGGGATGTATGATGGCATCTTAGTTGGCATGGGTGGCCAGAAAGCTTGGTGGTAGATGGGGTTGTTTGTTAACTGAGCCAAATTAGGAAGGTTAAGATGAGCCATGAATGGCAGATTTGATCCCAGGTTGATGTGGGATGGAGCTACGATGGTGATGGGATTTGCAGGTGCATAATGCATCTGTACAGTTGGGGGCACTTGCGGTGGCACCATTGTGGATGGGCCAATGCCCCCAAGTGTTGTGGGGGGGACAGTATTGGTGGCTGGGACATTGCCCCCATGTATGATAGTAGGGGCAATGTAAGTGGATGGTCCACTGCCCCCTGTGTGGTAGGAGGGGCAGTGTGTGTGGAAGGGCCAATGCCCCCATGTGTCACCAAGTGGGCTAGCTTGGCTGGTCACTATAGGTGGTGGCAGCTGACTGATGACAGTTTGCATGACTTTGCTTGGGCCACCTGCAGGGTTATTGGTGACAGGGTTTTTTCAGAAACAGGCGAGGGGGTCGCACAGATTTCACAGATAGTCATGGTCTATGTTTCTGAGTGAAGTTGCACCTTTCGAGAGATTAAGTGTGCCCTAGGCACGCTTGTTAGGCCATTAAGTGTGCACTCATCCCCTGTTCAGGCCCGATAAGTGAGACCTGCCCCGAATTTGGGGTTTTTCTGATCCCGAGTCAGATCCAATCGATAGTAACCTGTACTGTGGTGAAATTGACTCGGATTTACCTAGCAGAGGCTTCGACAACACTAATAACTGGAAATAAACTAGATCTAAACTGAATTTGAAATGAAATTTTAAAAACTAGGGAAAAAATTAAAAAACTTGAAATTTTAAAAATTTGGACCAAGGATCCTGTGGGATTGACCTGGTATGGTCTCCAGTTCTGTAGCAGGGATTTCTCCTTGCTACAGGGGCATGAATGGCTCCCTTCTGTCTATAGGACAAAAGGGTAGGTTCCTGCTTGTGGAAAGACTAAAAGGAAAAACGGAATGTAAATAACAGTAATGAAAGCAAAGATGGAAGATAAATATGGAGAACCCCTCTGCAAACAAAGGTTAGGGTTCCACTTCCAATAACCTGCAAACAATCACTAAGCTACAGTAAACTGAAATACCTGTAAAACTAGTTAGGAAATAAACCTGCAAATGAAACCATGGATTAGAAAGCAAAGAAATTACTAAGAAAATACAACAAATAACAAGCTATACCTTCTCTTTGGGTGGAATGAGTGACCATGCCCTAGCTTGAAGAAGCACCTCTCTTGGATGGGGGAGCTATGGCTCAATGGAGATGGAGGAGAGGGAGTGTGGGTGGATTGAGAGACAAAGGGTCTCAAGGCATCCACATAGTATGCAAGGGAGAAATGTTTTGAGAGTGACCCCCCACCCTCCTTTTATATCTTTCTTTGGGGTTTTAGGGTTTTAAGCCCTTGGTCCGGGCTTTAGCCCCTTTTTTGGGCTTTTAGCCCCTTCTGCCCTAATTTTAGCTCCGTTTAGGGTTTTAGCCCCTTTTTTGGGGCTTCAGCTCCTAGGAGAGTATTTTAGGCTCCTTTTTGGGGTTTTTAAGCCCTTTTTTTCATCCTTAAGCATTTTTGAGGGTGTGGGGGTCTAATGGAGGGTCATGAAGTGGTGTCCTTGGGTGGTGTAGGTCATGGAGAGCTTAGTGAGGGATTTTTGGGTTAACAGACATGATGGATGGGGTCATTCGTCAACCATGCTAAATCATGCAGGTTGAGACTAGCCATGAATGGTAGACTAGGACCTGGATTAGATCGAGAAGGACCAACAATGGTGCCAATTCCAACATGTATGTAGTTCCTGTGGACAAATGGGGCTAGGTAAGGATGACTTTCAAAAGTAGGAATAGTCACTGGAATGTTGTGAATATCCAAAATGATTGTAGAAGGGCCAATTCTCCCATGCATAAATGAAGGTATGGAGTGAACCACAGTGGCTAGAGTGGGTCCACCACTAGTGGGTAGCACACCAGCAGTAGTGTGTGCGGTGGAAAGGGGCCCACTAGGAATGAGAACAATAGGTATAGTAGAAGGGATACCTGATATGTTGGGTGGAGTGCACACAAGTCCACTATCAACCACCCCCCCTTGAAAGGGGTTTGGAGGTGCACCAACCATGGCGCTAGATGGGGAAGTGAATAAGGTAGGTTCAGATTGATAGGAATATGAATCTGAATTAGATGAAACATAGGGATCTGAAGGTGGTTAATGACATCGAATATGGATTTGATGATGATGGTTGAAGGAACCAAACTAAGGGGTATTCCCCCTAAGTCTCTGGGAGTAATGTGGTGGAGAAATGATGACGTGGTAGTGTTATATGTGATGAGTGAAGGCTCAAGGGTGTCAAATACAAGATCAAAAGTCTATTTATATCTAAGTGTGCAGAAGGGGAGATGATAAATGGTGGCACACAAGACAAAAATAAAGCTCTAAAACTGAACTAAAACAAGTGTCACAATAGGAAATTCTACAACAAAGAGGCCAGAAAGACAACAAGAAGCATTACCTATAAATAAAATGATGCACTAACATATGGGGTATAAGTGCAAGAAAGCTTCGAGCTACAATTTAAAAGCACCTCACAAATCATATCCTCTATTGGGTGGTCAAATCCACAGTTAAACAATATGAAATGTAAGAACCAGAGGCTAATAGAATCCCACTACCAAGAGGGACCTCACGTAAAATATCCCTAAGATACTGGAAACTAGGCTACCTCATTCATGACACATCTGGGATGGTTTCCTGGAACGTATCCCTTTGGTCCTAGACACTTGATATGGTCCTCGACATGCACGAGGAGGACTATGAAGGGTTAGCCTTCGGTACAGAATGGAGTGCGGTATTCCACCATGAATTTCAGAACCACTTCATTGTGGCATACCCCTGTAGAGCGGGAGGCACTTAATAGACTGGTCATGACCATTTCAATAAATAATAGAGGATTTTGGTTCCCTATAATAAAATAACCATGTCTTAGATGTAAGTGACAAATGGGTTTTATTTGGTTTCCTATCCGCATTGTCCTAACTTAACTACAATATTTTTTTGGTCCTCAAATGAGGTTCAATGTTGGTTGAGTTACGTTAACTTTTTTTCTAGCTTGGGGTCATGAACTAAGAGTTTTACTTTAGGGTGTGACATGTGTGCACAAGTGATGTGTAATGTCTAAACCCCAACGATCACATTGTCGAGATGCAAATGCATAAAAATAAATAATAGTAAATTATAGTAAATATTTTTCAAAACAACTAATTACTCCAGAAAACAAAATGTACACAAGTAAATGAGCGCACAAGGAACTTAACAGGCCATAGGAAACAAACAAGGAGTCTAAACTACCAATATCGACTAAGGAGGCTCACATAGAAGGAAAAACATGACTGTAAAACAAACTGGGGGGATGTAGGAAATTGGATATAGGAGGAAATAATCGAGGAATGGGTAGAACACAGATAGGGAGTCTGGAAAGGGCCTTAAACACCTCAAAGGACTGAAAAAAATACTGGTCACACCTGTTAGCAGAACAGGTGCATTTGGGGTCACACATAACTATAAAACAATCACAACTAAATCAAACATAAATAGAAAGACTCATGTTGCACAAAATAGGGGTTTCTACGCACCAGGTTGCACAAAATTGGGTCAAAGTACCAATTGGGATCACTTCAAAAGTGTGGACAGTGCGCTCTAGAGTTTTGTTCCAGGTCACACTTATTGGGGAAAAATGCATGACCTAGGTCATGCTTATCGAGAAAAAGGGTGCATTTTTTTAGCAACGTTTTGCTGGATAGGTGCAATCTGGTCGTAACGTATTGTTTTTCAAAGAAAAACTGTCAGCTTGGGCTGGGGGGGCAGGCACTGTGACAGGACTGCTTTGGATATGTCTCTAGGGGGTAGATATATGACGAATGAAGGTACCCAAGTGTTAACATACCAACAAAAAACACATGCAAAAACAAAGATATGAGGGGATCGAAACAACGGAGTCGTTAAAACTGTAATGAGGATTTCTCCCCTATTACATGCAAAAGCACCTACCCAAGAGCAGTTGAATATTAGGGTAGATTTCATGGTGCAAGGGATTTATAAACCTCGACTTACAATAAGTAATAACAATAATTTAATATTCTAACTAACTAATGCAATAAATAACAAAAATAAATACCATTAACTTGGGCCACTTTAGCTGTTTGTGGAAATGGTCCATAGGCTCCCACGATCCCGGTCTCCATTTGTCTCCAATAAGGGGTTATCACTAGAAAATGGATGAAGGGTTACATGGAGAGAACTTGACGTGCAACATTGGATAGTGTGGCGAAAGCTGTGGGAATTCGAAACGTTTTTGGAATGTAAAATTGATGAAAAGTGAAAAAAGTGTAAAGTGTTTGTGGGGATACCTTCACAATGTATTTATAGGATAATCCAAGGTTTTTTGACCCATGGTATTTTATTGTCCATGGTATTTGTCCATAGTTTTTGACCCATTGTCATTTTATGGCTTTTTGGTCCTTTTTGGAGAGAGTGGGTTTATGTCACAATAAATGCCACGGGGAATTCACTTAGTGAACCTCTCACATAGCACGTGCGATCATGGGATATTAAAGAATACCCTTAATTTCGAGAGATATTGACCCAAAATCTTTTTGTTGAAACCCCCTCTCAATACTTAAAACTTCCTCCCTACCCCTTTTTATACCTCAATCCTTATAAACCACCCTACCCACCCCGAACTTAAACCCCTCATCCCCCCAATACCTGCAATATATTGGTTTAATTTTTTATAATTTTAAAACCCACAATATGAACTAACGTGATAGGATATTGGTAAACACATGAAGGCCCTGTGATAAATGCTCAACTTCCATATATTTATGGGTGAAGGGATAGTAAAGTTTTGGAGCAATTTTGGTGGAATTTAATTGTGAAGGTAAAACATGAAGGGAATAATGGTGGGACTATGATGTATAATTATGGTTTGGACCATAGATATCTAGGTGACTTTTTTTGGGTGTTAACAGAACTCTAATGGGAATATATATTAGGCCTCTACATGGAAGATTTATGGGAATCCTATAGGCTCTCCCTAATGCAACAAATCAAACCCTTAATGTTGTAAGTAATCACATGCATGTGTGGGAGGGAATATGGTTCTCCCCATGGTAGGGAATCAAGTAATGTTAATAAAAATGCTATCTAATAGTATGAGGAAGTGGCCTATGCATGTTTATGGGAGATTCCTTCTACCCATGGTAGGGAATTGATCCAAACCATTATAAAGATTATATGATAAATCATTGTTAATCCTGTAAAGTAATGCTAAGACCTAATGAAGGCCGAGTGCAGCTTGGGGACCGAATCCCAATTAATGATGATGATCCTACCTCTTGGATCCATCTAAGGGAAAGTCATCCCAGCAAACAATAATTAATAAGCAACGTAATTAAGAAGTATAAATGGAGTGATCAATCTTCCTATTCATGGGGATGATTGAGCTACAAGGTGTAGCATATGTACAAGCTTGTAGATATGCTTATATGTAGACCTGTAACTAATATTTTGTTAAAAATTTGAGATCATATTGTCCCTATGTCATTTTAGATAGAGTAAATTTGTGTGCTACATAAAAATACCATGGTATTGATACAATGTAAGAGTATTAAAGATTGAGTACAATCCTGGATCAAATTCTAGTTACCAAGGGTGTGGAAGATGGATTTGATCCAGAATAGAAAGGGCATGGGTAGGAGGTTGACTCCATGCCAAAAAGGATCCATCATTCGCATGTGAATTCGAACCTATATTCTTTGCAAAATTGGTGAATCTAACTAGGAAGGGTGTGGCCATTGTTCAACCCCCTATCCTGGTAGAATTATAGAATTACCTTTGCAAATGAAAAGGGTGTAAGAGAGGATAAAACCCTATAATAAAATAGACTTGAGTTGTTACTGATTCCATTTACAAAAATTCATGGGGAAAATTCATAAATCCATTGCATAATAGTATCCTTGGTAGGCACCCCCATGAAGTTAAAAACTAGTAAATTTACCTACCAAATCACCCAATTGCAACATACAAAGGAGGGTGTGGCTAGATGTTACTATTCTTAAAGAATACAAGAACGGAAACCACTCCCCATGAGGGATGAAATGGAGAATATGTTTGGATGTTGAGCTATCTTTATGGTGGTTTAATTGGAAAGGGTTCCATGTTTTCATGATCTTAGGATACCATTGTTTAGCTAAGGTAGGATTAATTAGTTAATGGTTAAATATGATAATTAAATAATCAATGGTCAAATATGTTATTAATATAAGCTAGCATGGGTAGCATATTAATATTAATAGTCATAAGTGTATGGCCTATGTAATTAAATATTTAGGCTAGGAGGATAAGCAAGTGGGGTGTCATTATCATGAAGGATTGGCCCCATCGCTGGTATCGAATAAGACTTCTAGGAATGAGTATGTAACATAAGTGGATGTTCCCATGGTACTGTGATAATTTCTGAGACAAGGATCTAGTATATAGGATAACTTGTATGCAAAGTGTTGGTATCGACAGAAGACAATAACTAGGAACACAAATGGAAATTTAGTGGGAAGCTCTAAGATAAGACCAGATATTTGTGCATCTGGAGCAGGAAAGGGAAGATTTATAGTATATATATATATATATATATATATATATATATATATATAGGATGGGTACATGACAAAGTGGCATCAGAGACAAAATTGCAAAACTTGGACACCACAGACTCATCTACCACACTAAAATTATATGCATATAGAATCCATATATCTTTTGATGTATAAACTAACAATAGGTTTTGCTATCAAGAAGAAGAGAAGAAATATCAAACAATAATCCAAAAAATGAAAAGTTATAAACACCTTAACAAGATGAGTGGCACACATAGTCAATATGGGGTGGGAGAAGGACCTCCATCTGAAGAGAATGTATGGGTTGATATGAATTCATTCCATAGAAAAACAACAAAAAAACCTAAAATAATGTTGGAAATAGTAAGAAGCCTACATGACGAACCATGAAGCTTCAAGGATGACAATGTAAAGGCCTTGGAGGAACACCATGAGATCATTGCTATCCTGATATAAAATATGAAAAAAATTAGAAACATTGTGTAACCTTTTCTTACCTTTATCAATGGAGGAAAAAAATATTGAAAAGAAAGGTTTCCATAGTAATGAACCCAGGTCTAACCCTTCACCGGGAGAGAGCGGAAAAGTACCTAACAACAAGGAGACTAACTTAGACAGCTATGATAATGAATGTACAATAAAATCACCTCCCATGAAAAAATAGAAATAGAAAATAACGTATGAAATTATGTTAGTTTCAATGAAGTAGAGGATCCTTAGGCCTGAATGAAATCAATGTGAAGAGAAGGCTGCAGAAGAGAGAAAAATTTATTGTAAACTAATTAATAGATTCATGGAAAATTACACACACATGAGATAAAAAATGGTCAACATAACATCACATCAATTTTCATTGATATCTCCGTAAAACAATATTGTTACAATATGTATAATTTGAATGCCTTAGGAAGGATTCGAATTCACCAACTCAAATTGACTCCTGTGCTAACTCAATGTGGGAAAATCACCACTAGAGATCACTAATGCAAATATGTATCAATGAATATTTTCACAATAAGTTAACTGATGTAGGTAGGTGAGAAAATGCGCACTAAATCCCTTAAATCATGAAAAATGGCTCTAGGAGGATTGAGATTGAACTAACTGATGGGAATCAAAGTATAACTGAACATAACTGAACACCGACTAGGGTCAACTTCTAGAGAGTCCTAGTGGCCATGATAGTGGGTTCCTAAATTATGGGGGTCAGTCCATAGATCTATCAAACTCATGTAAACATGCGAATTTGGGTGGTAAGTGGTCCTCAAGTGAGTCCCCCATGCACTAGTGAAGTGGCAATGACCTCCTAAGTTAAGAAAAAGGACAAATAGACTATGTTGGGAAAGGGAGGATTAACTAATAATCCTAAAACCCCCCTTAATCCTAACTTGGACAACCTGGTCCCTGGAAACTAAGAACAAAGGTCACCCATACAATATAAATGTAAAAAATGATTTCTTAACAACCAAGGAAATGGGGAAAACCCCATGGGACCGCCCCCCCGAAAAAAAAAAGCAGGAAAATTAGGAACAATAACTGAATCAATCCTTTACACCAAGAAGAGATATGAGATAGAAAAATCTCCTTTCAGTGAAGGATTTGCTGAATATGTATGCAATATTCTCCTTTATAAGGAAATAATGTAGAGTGATAGTCTTACTATGAACTATTTCCTAAATGTAGTGCATGTGGACCTCAATGTGCTTGGTCTGGTGCTTTTGAAATGGATTACTAGATATCTTGATTGTATTGAGTATCAAAATAGAGGTCTATTGAAGGAGAAGCATGAATTCCAAACTCTGTGAGAATCCCATGCAACCAAACTACCTGAATAGCTGCATTCAAAACCCCCTAATGTGTTTCTTCAACTGAAGAGAGAGCAATAAATGCTTGCTTATTTCTTGACCAACAGATTGGTCCATATCTAAACATGAACACAAATCCTAGTGTAGATTTCCCGTTAGTAGTATCACCATCCTAGTCTGAATTAGTAAAACCAATCATATCTAGTTGTACACTAGTATAATAGTGGATCCCAAACTCCCTTATACCTTACACATAATGCAAGATGCATTTTGTTGCTTTCCAATGCAACTCATGTGGCTCCTGCATGTATCTGGCAGCAATACTCACATCATAATATAAATATGGACTTGAATGAGTGAGGTACAATAAGCTACCAATACTATTTCTATAGTGTGTACTATAAACCAGTGGTGTGGAATGACCATCTTCCAACCAGATGCCAGATAGGAAGGGGAAGGGTCCTTCTTTATAATCAATCATGTGGAATATTTTGAACAATTCTCCTATGTATCTGGACTATGTAATCATGATTTTTTAAGATTTTTTATTTACTTCGAGACCAATGAACTTCCTGAAAAGTCCTAGATAAGTCATGGAGAATGCTTTGTTCAAAGCTGAATTAATTGCTCTCAATCTAGTAACAGAGCTACTAGTAATGAGCAATTAATCCACATATAGAACAAACAGTAAGAATCCCCCTTTCTGCTACATGTAGAAATTGCATTTAGACTTGCATCTCTCAAATTTCTGTGACATTAGGAAGACGTCCATCTTGGCATACCATGCCCTTGGGGATTTCTTGAGTTCATAGAGATATTTCCTCATTTTGAAAACTAAGGAGGAATATAGTATGTACCCCTCAGGTTGTCTCATATAGATCTCCTCTTCTAGGTCACCATGGAGGAAGGAACTCTTCACATCCATGTGATGTACCTCACAACTCTTCGAAGCTGCAATGGCCAAAACTAGTATTAAGGACTCCATTCTTACAATAATAGCGAATGTCTCATTGTAGTCCAACCCATGCACTTATGAGTACCCCTTTGCCACTAACCTAGCCGTCTACTTAGTTGTGGTTCCATCAGCTTCTAGATTGGTCTTGAAGATCCATTTGCACTGAATTAACTTCCTCCCAGGAGAAAAGTGACAAGCTCCTAGGCTTGGTTGTCCTGTAGAAAACCAAACTCATCATTCATAGTTTCCTTTCATCTTGGATCATGGAAAGCCTCCTTGTATGAGTGAAGATATGACGCCATCATCATGAAACACCTCTTTGGGAGAAGTGGATTTTAATGGCAGAGTGTAGTACTTTCATCTTAATACTGATATCTTGTCCTTCTTCTGTCATCTAGATCCCCAACATTTTTCCCAGTTGGTTCAATGAGCTTTTGGTCCCTTTTAGGCCTCTAATTGGGAGAATTTGTTGGATCTGGATCTAGATCTACTTGAGGTTCATTCGCAACATCAAGTTATAACCATATTAATCCTCATCCTCCTAATTTGAAACATTAGTTAAGACATCATCATCTGCAAATGGAAATGGCTGAGAGATTATACCTTCTTCTTCTTCAGCTCACTGTGGATCATGCACCTGAGCTTCTTCAAATTGATAATATGCATATCCCAACAGTATGCATTTTCTACTCTGGTATTAGAAGGCTTTCCTCTTTTTAGTAGGAATTTTGTCCCATGCCTTGTGTTAGTAAACAAGACCGCAGAGCAATAACAGATGTACAGTTAAATCATTAAACAAGATGAAAAACACATTAAACACATTACAGAGAGACACATATATAACTTGGTTCACCCAAATGATGGGCTACGTCAACATAGAAATCGCCAGTCCTTTTTTTACTGTCCAGAAAGATGAAGGGATACAACCTACAGCAATACCGCTGCACTTCCTCTTCACGCTCTCACAGTCTCTCCCACACAATCATAGAGATTGGTTACAATGCTACAACACAATACAATACAATAAAATACCATACCCATCCGTATTACAATGCTTCTCTTTTATAGGGGAAATACCATGGGAAAATACTACGGTTAACCCAATACCATGGGTCCACAAAACTGTTGGCCAACAAACATCCCAATTTTTTTTTCTTAGGGGCTTCACCCCCAAACGCCAAGGTTGGGGAATGAGTGTACAGTACACCTGGGGTACAAACAAAACTTAATGTCATCTCTAAATATGGAAGATCAGGATCCACAACCAATATCCTTAGAACAAAAAACACTCAGATGTGAGACATTGGGCTTATGTCCAATCAATGGTTTGAAGGAAGTGGACTCAATCACTAACTTGTGAGGTACTCTATTCTGGATATACAAATAAAAATTTACTGCCTCATCCCATAGATATGGATGAATATTTTTTTCTTCTAGAAGACATGTATCCATCTCCTTCAAGGATATGTTTTTCCACTCAACTACACCATTATGTTGTGGTGTGTATGGGACTGAGTGTTGCACATGAATTCCCGCTGATGCATAAATCCATTAGAATTATATTTTGGCATACTCACCTCCATTATCATATCTAAGTGATTTTATATTCTTTTTTAGAGTATTCTCAGCCAAGGATTTGAAAATTTTGAAGGTATCAAATACCTTAGACTTCTACTTCAGAAAGTACACCAAAAAATACATTGAACAATCATCAATGAAGGTCATAAAGTATCTATATCCATTCATGGATGTTGTAGGCATAAATTTGGAGACATCACTATGAATTATTTGAGTGTGGAGGAAAATCTTCCTTCCTTCCTAACCTCATGCCTTTGCTCTGGATGCTTATCTACCTGAATATTTGATTAGAGGTATCCCTCAACCATCTTTTCATTGTGCAACTATTGGAGATACTTGAAGTTCACGTGGACAAATATTTCATGCCACATCATTCTTGTGTTATTGGAATGAGTCAATAAGGAAGTAGCATATGAATTAGGAAGAAAGTGAGAAAACTCATATGCCTTGAAGGCATGATTATCAACTCCTTTTGCTATCAAATTTCCAGTAGATACTTCTGAGATCTGCACTATGTCAGGATTAAATGTGACTATCTTGGGAGAGATATTATATGTCATATGGTATACAAAAAACAAGTTTGTTTCCAGAGAAGGGACATAGAGCACATTTTGGAACTCATAATGCTCAATTTTAATGGAACTTTTCCTGACAACTTGGATTTGTGAGTCATATCCCATACAGATGCTTGGTCCTCTAGAGAGATCCATAGTAGTGAATTATTCTTTGGAGGAAACCATGTGGTTGGAGGCTCCATAATTAATGAGAAAATCCTATGACTTAAAAAATCCTTCCTTCAGAGTATGGTACCTCTCATGTTCTTTAGTATTGTTTCCAACATCACATTTCTTTGCTCATTAAGGAAGATAAATGTTGTTTTTGTTCTAGGAGCCTATACATTTGGTATATGGTTGTATTCATACATAGATTCTCTAGATGATTTCCTCTCTTGCAGTAAGAGCACTTGGCCTTGTAAAACCTTTTGTGATTGTCCTTCTTGGAACATGAGGCCCCTTCTGAAGGATTTTGCTTCTCCTTAGGATTGAAATCAATGTTTGTCTTCTCTTTTCCTTTTTCCTTCCCCTTTTCTTGGACACTCTCAGTCTCCCAAGCTAAGCTATCCTGATTCTTGGAGGATTTGAGAACTTCCATCTATATCAACTTATCTTGTTCCTGGATTAGAGATTCAATGAAGGCATCAAGGGACGAAATTCGCCAATTAGGAGTTGTGAGTATCCCGAAGTGAAAGGTAGATACAAACACTGAGAATTATGGGCCAAGTTTGCTCAGAATTGAGATCACTGATTTCTCATCCTTCTTGTCAATCTCTCACTGCTTGCATTGCATTAGAATGGATTTGAATTTTGAGAATAACTGCTGTATAGTTTCAAAGTTGTTGGGATGCAGTTCTATCAACTCATTCTCCAAAATATGGCTCTTAAGCTCATCCTTCTTTCCAAACAAGGATTTGAGATTATCCCACACTTCTTTTGGAGTTTTCAGTCCATCAAGATGGAACAATAAATCTCCATAGATGTGGATGCACATGAATCCAAATGCTTCCCCTAGCTTGTTCAGATGCTTTAACTTTTCAAGAGGTTGCTGGGGTTCGACCACTTTTCCCATGGTGACCTTGTACATACCTTTGTTGTACAAGACAGTCTGCATATCAACCCTCCAATCAACATAGGTTAAGGGGGTGAGCATTTTGGGTGTCAAAGATGATAAATTATACATCTTACAGCTTCAAAAACAACTAATTCTTCATAAAATATTTGAAGCTACTAAAACACTTCAATTTGGAATCAAACCAATTCAAACACTCTCCACATTGACATGTGCACTTTATCTAGGTGTATAAACCTAGCTAGACTTCTCCGAACATAATCCATAGGGAGAAAGAAAAGAATACTAGGATTTATGTGGAACCCAATTGCTTTTGGTGCATCAATGGATGTTTTCGAGGGTTGAAGCTGGCCTGGATACTTTCTATAATACCATGTTAATTTTAATGAAGCATAGGTTCCTCAATCCTGAATGAAATCAATGTGAAGAGAAGGTTGCATAAGAGAGAACAATTCATTGTAAACTGATCAATAGCTTCATGGAAAATTACACACACATGAGATAAAAATGGTCGACATAACATCACATCAATTGTCATTGATCTTTATATAATACAATAATGTTATAATAGGTAGAATTCAAATGCCTTAGGGAGGAATTGAATTCACCAACTCAAACTGAATCCGATGCTAACTTAGTGTGGGAAAATCACTACTAGAGCTAACTAATACGACTTTGGATCACTGAATCAGTTCACAATCAATTAAATGATGTAGTTAGGTGAGAAAATGTACCCCACCTCCCTTCACTACAACAAAAACCTACGATTAGCATCCCTTTTAGCTTCCTTTTTAGTGTCCACTATCCCTTTTAGTATATTTTTCATCATTTTTTGGACAAAGTGGACGCTTTTCCACAGGATGGTGATTTTAATGGGGTTATTTGCGTCCCTTTTTAAACGTTGACGCTATTTTGGACACTAATTAGCATCCCAAATAATGTCCCAATTAGAGTCCTTATTAGCGTCCCAATTAGCGTCCCAATCAAAATCCCAATTAGCATCCCAATTAGCGTCCCTTTTTAAAAGTTGGTGCTATTGTGGACGCTAATTAGCATCCCAATTAACGTCCCAATTAGCATCCCAATTAGCTTCCCCATTAGAATCCCAATTAGCATTCCAATTAGAATCCCAATTAGCATCCCAATTAGTGTCCCTTTTTAAAAGTTGGTGTTATTTTGGATGCTAATTAGCATCCCAATTAACGTCCTAATTAGCGTCCTAATTAGGATCCCAATTAGAATCCCAATTAGCGTCCCAATTAGCATCCCAATTAGCATCCATTTTTAAAAGTTGGCGTTATTTTGGATGATAATTAGCATCCCAAATAACATCCCAATTAACGTCCCAATTAGCGTCCACAAAAGCATCCCATATAATGCCAATAATAGCCTCCAAAAAAGCATCCTGAATAGCATAGCACCATATATGAATCGAGGGTTAGTGACATGAATTGCGCCATGAATTTTGACAAGAAAAACATTCAACATAGAGCCAGGAAATGCTGCACCTAGATTTGATTTTCTAAATGCTAAGTACTATTGTTGAGTTGATTTGCTAAATGCTAGTACCGCTGCTGAGTTCGATTCCCTTAAAATATAAGGTTTGACTATAACTGTCAACTAATATTCTACCTGAAATTTGAGGATATATGCCCCATTATTTCCATAAATCTAGAGAGGATTTCTTGGAATCTTGTAGCTTTCAAGTGTTCAATCTATGACCCAAATATGCTTTAACATCCTATAATTTGATATTTGTCCCTCCTTTGAATACCACCTATTAAATTACTGCATGGTAATACTCGATTTGATGCCCTTGAATATGGGGTTGATCTTTATTGTTGATATTCAAAATATGGGATTTGAATGTTGGTAATGTGGACCTGCTACTTTGCTGGATGGAGGATTCGACACCATAGAGTCCCAATGATATTTCCTTCTACAAACATATGTAAATCCCCATTGCTAATATTACTCTTGATTACTAGATATTTTGTAATATACTCTGTCACTTGTTCACAGTATTACATTTCTCAATATGCCACAAATTTTAAGTGCCACTAATGACAAAGGAATTTGCCTTGTTCAGATCGTTACAGAGAGATGGTAGAGAATTAAACGTTCCAACACATAGGTATTGATAGGCTAAATATTCAAGTGGAAAAATATCAAATGTATTTTTGATAACCATTCAACAAGGAATCGATGCCAATAGGATGGTTTCATATGTGAGAAGTATAAATCTTGCATATTCCTTAATTGTTAGCAAATTCCATTTCAAAGCTCCTCCTTCAGGTGTAGGATGCAAGAAATTCAACTCTATATTTTCACCTTCAAGTCTTATTTGGCCTCCAATGACCATAAGGTCATTTTTACAGGTATGAAATACAAGAACCAAACCCTTTATTGAGCTTTCCATTACAGGCAATTTTCCCAATATATTCCAAATATGGTATCCTTGTTATATTTCTTGACTTCATTTTGCTAGTGCTTGATTGCATAAAACTTGATTATTTATCATTAAAACCAAGTATGTTGTTGGTTCACTGATTTTGTCAAGCAATTATACTATGCTGCATGTAGAATGCACTTTACTGCTAAAGGGAACCATTTGATACAACCATAACTTGAAAATAAACTTTTTAAATATAATTATGCATATATATATTTTCATATTCTAGTTTAGTGTAGATATCTTCAACAAAATATGGTCATTTCCACAAATCTCATGATGACAAAGTGTATGCACAGAGCTAGAACACGTTTAGATGTTGAAGTGTGTGGGGGGGTGTTGGGACATGATTGTGGGTACTGGAATGTGCATATTAATATCGAATGTGTGCACATAGGGTCTAAAATTATGACATCCTGTGACATGGAGTCACACGTAAACAACAAGTATAGACTAACTAAGGGGGTGAGGCTAACATTTTTCTGACTAATTTGGATATGTTGCCTCTCCCCATTGCTATTGTTTGTTTTACTCTCATATAATTAATGTCCCTTTTCTTATTATCTGCAGCAAGCATGTCTTATTTGGAAGAGTTGTTGAGGGAATAGATGTACTGAAGAAATAGGAAGAAGCGGAGAGGGAAGTTGGAGTAAACAAAGGTGTCTCAAATAAGCAAATTCAGTTGAAAATATTTTCTCCAAATGTTCTTAATATAACTCTAGTGCAATTTCCTAGTATAAATAAGGTTCCAGTGGGAGATCAACCTTTTGATATTGAAGCCTGGATTAGAACAATGATTTTGTCATATATTAAGCATGAAACATGCATCATTCTAGCAGTTTCACCTACAAATGCAGATTTGTCAAATTCTGATGCGCTCTAGATGGAAAGAATTGCTGACCCTGATGGTAAGTACATTAGTTTAGAATTGCTCTAGCTACAACTTTGAGCAACCTAGGTAACCCTATTTTGAACCCATCGAAGGCCTTCACACAATAAGCATTAGAATTTTTATGCGTTGTGCTCTAGCTACAACTTTGAGTGACCTAGGTAACTCTATTTTGAACCCATTGAAGGCCTTCACACAATAAGCATTAGAATTTTTATGCATTGTGCTCTAGATACAACTTTGAGCGACTATTGTGACAATGATCTAGTTTTAAACTTGAACGAGCATGCTACATCCTTGTGTGGGGTTTGTATGACATGGATATTAATATTGATGTATCTTTTGAGCAGTTATTGAGATTACAAAATGCATCATGATTCGTTCAATTTCGAGAAAGTGAGACTAGTTATTTTTAGGCTCACCATTCATAAAAAAATATAGGTGTCCATTTACCAAAATGTATTCGTGTCATTTTCTAAATATTTTGGTAATAAAGAAATTCACCTTCCGAAATGGATAAAAACACCCAATTAAGTGTACATCTAACCTAAATGTAGAACCTACTATACATACTCACTTGTGAAGCAATTTTCATCTCTACAAAAGAAAAATAGCATTGAAATGAAATAAGACCACAAACAAACATACATACAATTAAAGATAAACCAATAATGCATTCATAGATCAAGTATTATTTATTTATCATTTAATCCATAAAACAACCACCAACATCTATTTTATAAAGTATTCACATTGTAAATATATCCCAAAAAAAACCTTTCTGAAAAAAAAAACTCCTGCAAACAAACGCTTCACAAATATGTATGTTTACACATTCTAACATTACTTATTTTACTTTATTTAACCCTTCGCATTTCATTGCACATATAAACATATAACACATAATTAATTCTTCCCAACTCAAAACCTAATATAGGGCCATAGAACTTAAATCCAAAGACACACTTTCCACCATTTAAATTTAATGACAAAAATAGCTCTTAACACCCAAACTATACTTGACGTATGACTCATTCACAATTATAAAAAAGAAAAGATCAAAATTGTGAGCGAGAAAGTAAATTTGAGGAAGTTTGTATGTGGGAGAAATATTAGCGACCCTTTACATTGAGCCACAAAACCCCAACTAAATTTTGGAATGGTCGAAATGGGGACTGGAATTCTCTCATTTCAGACAGTGAGGAGATCAAAATCGCTTGTGGGGTGCTTATGGGTCATGCAGAAGCAACACAAGGGCTTGGGACTCAATGGTGAGGGATGGAGGTGGGAAATATCCTCATCTCCAGTAAGGGAAACATAAGTGAGCGTAGAGAAGAGAACGTCAGTGGGAGGAGCATGGTTGGAGATCCCCAAGCCGGAGGAATATTTTGAGTAACAATGGATTGCCACCCAGTCAAGATTCTCCAAATAATGACCATGCTTCAGGCCTGGGAGTTAGCGGGGGTTGATATCTCTCAATTATACTATCATTCCTACCTATCCATCATCAGAAATTTCCCCATGTGTCTCGTTGAGGTCGAGAAGAGTCCCAAGCCCATGGCATCTTGCGCTATGCCTATGCTTCCTGGTAATTAAACATCTTCGCTCTTTTCACTATGGTTTCCACCAATACCGAAGCTGTTAACTGCTTCTTGAGGGTTTGAATCAAAAGGATGCTGATTTTAGGGTTTAATTGACAGGATTGAAAATAAAGACTGATACCCCAATGGCAAAGAAGGAAAGGGAAGGGGTGATGGAGTTTCTTTTGATGAATCATCCGCTGGATTTCCTAATTTGTGACCAAGGAGGGGAGTAAGATTTGTAGGATCAGTCTATGGCTTTCAGATCATATCGCGGGTGTTTCATCGAAACAAAGAGGTTTGTGTTGGATAAGAACCTCATCCCTCTCGTCAATACTGCCATGACAAGGTGTATACAGTGTACAAGGTATGTTATCCCAATCCCATCCTCTGCCAGTCGATGCTAGTTTGATTAAAGTTTACAAATAAACCCACACTACCCCCACATACACCCACAAGGCAAATTTAACCATAGTCATTCTTACAATTATTCATTGTTTTTTATCAATAAATATTATTTCTTTAATATTACAGTCTTTGTTTTCTTCCTTTTACTTGAAATTGACTTGCTTAAATATTGTTTCATGTGAAATTGGAAGTCTTTGAGGACATTTTCAAGTATGGATCTTTTCAATGTTTGTAGATTTTGTTTCATGTCTCTTTGGAACAGATTCACAATTAGTAATTTGCATGATTTTCCGTTCCCATCCTCAAATTATAGGATCTAATGCAACTAGGATTTTTTCTCCATTAACATATGCATCTGATTGTTCCAAATTTGTAAGTTGCATATATTTGCAATCCAACTGTGACACCTTTGGACTAAAGGGGACCTACTAGCACCTGACCTAGTGCTAAGCAGTTTCAACCCTGTCAATTTTCGATCAATCCCTATTTTAACAGATATGATCCTGCACATATTATGTGTTCTCTTCTTCTTTTCTGTTATTTTCGAATATGGAGTTATGATGCATATTGGTAGATAAAAAAAATTGGTATTCCTGCTCCTAATCAGTACTTCATAGGCCAAAAATACTGAAGAATACACAATAAATTTATAAAATAAATTATACAGGAAAAATATTATGTGACAAAAACTATTTATTTAATTGAGGAGAACTGCTCCATATTACAAAAAGGTGCCTTGCATGGCAACTTGTGAAGGAATTAATAATAAACCAGACACCCATAAGTGTGTGTATATAGTATATACACACAAAAGAGTTCCTTGCATGGCAACTTGTAAAGGAATTAAGAATAGCTCAAATACCCAAGTTTTTGAATTTATTTTTTGCAATGAAGATGCATCTCTTTATTCATGGGGACAGCATTTGAGTGTCCTGCAGATCCTTTGAAATATGGTTTTAATGGCAGAGAGATTGTATTCTTTTTCCTGCGCCAAAATGCTTTTTGAGCAGCTGCACAAACCTTTCCCTTGTAATATATTTCTTCGGTTTGAGCTTTCATATCCTTCCACCTTTTCTGTTTTAATTTCTTTATAATATTCACAGTCATGGTTTGATCTTTTATTGCCAAGATCTATTTTTCTTTTTGCAGCAATTTCATTCTGGAGTAATCTCTTTACCATCCGATCTGTTCTCACACTATGCAATTTGAATTCAACTTCATCAAATAGAAATTTACGTCCAATTTGTATTGGTTTGTACAAACTTGAGCTATTGGAATCTCAAACATTACCATAGATGAAGATCCTACTGCATGAATAATATGGCGAGTAGGATGACCAAGTTTGGCAGGAACCTTATCTATATATTTCATATTAATGTCTGGTCTAGAATCTATCAGGGTGGGAAAGATAAAATCTTCATTTTCAATCCTGATTCCGAGAGAGACAGTATATCTTTGGTGCACAATTGCATTTACTCTGAAAGCATCAAAACCAGAAAGTTTAGGGCCTCTTATGTTAGTGAATTTTGACCTTTAATCTCTCGGCTCTTGCTCCTCTGTTTCTTCTTCCTCAATTTGGAGGCTTGAATTTGAGCTTTCTGGATCCTATTTAGATTTTGAGCTTTTCTCTTGTGGTTCAGAGTTCGTTGATATTCTTTTTCAAATTGTTTTGTTCTCCTGCTAGGTCATGTAGTGTTATCACTTTTTTTGGTCTGTCTCTAGAAATGGCATAGTATTTATTTCATAAGAAGGGAGAGTTGTCGCAAATAGATTCCAATTTGATTTTGCGTGAAAATAGAACTTCCTTGATCTACTACTAGCCCTTAATCATTGGTCTTCTTTCTCTTTTCTCTTTTGTAGGAATGCTTCTGCAAAGACTTTCTTCATTGTTTCTTTGGCTTGGCCTTCTTCCATTTCTTCTATTTGTCTCATCATCATTGAGGCCTGATTGTTGGTCCTTATCATTTTGCATTAGGAAGTGGAGGCCTTATATTATTACCCTTGTAAGATATTTAGCATAAACATTATCATCATCTTCATTGGGATTGCTACTGAAAATTTTCTTCTAGGATTGAGCAATGGCAATCTTTTGAATCAGAGCATTTACATTGATGGTCCTCACTAGCTTTCAATATTTGTTCAAAATCTATGCTTTCTTATGATGAAGAATAATTGCAGTTTACTTCTTTTGATGAAGAAGATTTTTCTGCATTGTATGTATCTCCAAAGGCGCTACTTTCTGGGCACTGGGTTTCTCTATGTCCCTTTTTTTCACTCAGTGCACATTTATAATTTTTAATCATCTCTTTTGGGGACATATGTACCTTCTTTACTCTAGAGAAACTAGTTTGTTCTCTTGGATTTGTTGGGTTTGGTCATTTATTTGCATAATGCCCAAGTGTGTGACATTTGTATCATTTTGGTTTTGTAGAATACTTCCATCTTAACTTTCCTCCAAACTCGTCCTTGTTTTTCATACTAGTAATTACTCTTACCAGTATTTGAGGAACACCATTTGCCATATTTTCTGGGTTTCCTCCTTTTTCTATGGTACCTTTCTAATTCCTTTTTCTTCTTGTATTTTCTATATCTATCAAGATATATATACTTGAAGTGTTTCAATTTTTCCTTTTTTCTAGCCTTTTGTTCTCTATTTTCTTTGGGGGTAGTATGGTTCTTGCATTCTGTATTGTCTGCATACTCTTACTTTTCTTCGAATATATTCTCGAGTAGCTTTGGTAGTTGTCCTCCTCATGCATATATCTCCTATACAGCTGAGTATGATGTCATAGTATTCATCCCAACCATACTATATCAAGGATTGTTTACTTAAAGCACTAGTGAAAAATCCTTGGAATTTTTTTGGCAATGCAGAAATGTATTTTTCTTTCAAACTTTGCTATCACCATTTTTTACATATTGTATTATGATTATCCAATCTCGGTGAAACAGTTCAAAATCTAGGAGGATTTTCATATTTAACAGGAATTGGGTGTTTTTAGCTTTCATATTTTATGTTATTCCTCCCCAGTATTTTATTATTTCTGCATTCATGCAACCTATTAGGTTAGACTCTTCAAGTCCCTCTGCATTTTTTGTTTTTGTTTGTTCCCATTTGTTCCATGTTTCCATTGTCATTTTTCTTTGCCACCATTTTTGCAGGGCTCCTGTAAACGTTGGCATTATCATTCTACAAGAAGTAGGATCTTTTCCATTGGCTGAATAATCTCTATAGACAGTAAACATTCTGTGTATCATTTGTTCTATCTTCTGAGTGCTAGATCCATTCAAGTTCCATTATAGAACTTCTGGTGACCATGGCATTTGGTTAATATTCATTCCATCTTCCAGATCTGGAGCTGGAGGTCTGTGCATATGGTATGGAGTCCTTTCATGGGTTTTCTTACTTGGGAATTTTTATCCTCAGTGGTGGGAAGGATTGATTCGAATTCCATTTCCCAAGATTCTTGGGGTGAATTTGTTTCTCGTCCAATCTCAACGTTGCTCCTATTCTTTCTTTATTTTTTGGCTGTTGTTGTTCCAATGGAAGGAGCCGGAAAAACATTTCTTGAGATCTGAAATTTAGAGGTAGTCTAGATATATCTAATTTTTCCTTGGGTTTTTCTTTACCCAAATCTTTTTAGTCCTTTTATTGATTTTACCAGTGATAGTCAGGACTTGCTTGATCTCTATCATTACTTATTTAAGGCCTTCTTCTACATCTCTATCATGAGTATGGAGTTGATCTAGTATTGAATGTTCTTGATGATATTCTCCTATGACATCTTTATCAGACCTTTAATATACTCAATCTGTGGGGTTGTAGAATATCTAGCAGAATGAATTTGTGAAGATAACCCCCTAAGTGCACATTTGTCTAATTTTCTTGTAGATATTCTTCTTTGTTTTCCCCTTTTGGTACTACAAAAGGTACGACAAAATTTTGTTTATCACCTTCTTTTCTCTTAATTACAATGGGCTATTTTATGTGGTAGGACCACAAATACCACAACCTCATCCACAAAGACCACAACCAATAAGTAGGCACAAATATTAAATTAGATTTGACTTCTTTCTGTAGGGCCTAACTATATTACAACAAAATTGTTTTGATCATTTTAGTAGTACGGTGATCGCAACCATCTTGCATCCTATTATTTCCTAACCAGTCTATAGGTTGAAAATGCCCTGCAAAAAATTTGAAGTCTTCCTCAATCTACTTAATATAAACCTTCATTTGTTTTCATTTTCCATTACTTTGATGACTGGAAGCTAAGAGAGCCTTGATGCTCATGCGCCTTTTGAGAATTAATGGTAAAGGAATATCTTGGTTATTAATTTTATTGGAAAGCAACATGGATTTATTGTTAACCTCCCTTACTGAATGATATTTTAATCAGTTCTAAAGACCTATTTTGTATTTCATCAAGTAATTTTATGTTTTTTATTTAGGAAAATCCAAACGAGCATTTTACCCTTGCTTACCCATCTTCTTCTTAGGTCATTGAGAAACATAATGGCCATGCTTGTTGCAGTTGAAGCTCTTGGTATGGCTCAAAACCTTATTCTGCTAGCTAGGGGGCCTTGAATACTATTTCTTCTTATAACCCTCCTCGGATTCATTATTTGCTCCCTCCATCACCTTCTCAATGAGGGACTGTAAAAAATCACAGGAATCTTTCAACATGGACTGTCAAAATCTTTTATTGCTTTCGTATTGTCTGATCTGAAATTTGTTACAGGAAAACCACAGGAAAGTAATTCACTATTTGTTACTCCAAAATGAATGGATAAACCTACACCCTTGTCTTCTCTTTTATACATTGAGAAGAAGAGTAGGTACATGCACAATAGCACCTCAATTGAAGATGATATGAGGCATTCAAGCATGCACCCTACCTACTAGACTGCATGTGCCTAACTGAATTTAGACTTAAGCTAGAAATTAGAAAACTGCTTAGTATTCTAACACATGTAATTTCATGTGTCCTCATGTACTTAACTGAGAAACAACATGCAAGCTGCTATGAATAGATTACTAAAGATAGAAGAGCAATCCACTCTTATAACACTGATTACTCCCTCATAATTAATGTGCCTAAGTGCTGAAGAAGAAATGTATTCTCACTGTCCTTTTAAAGTGCCCAGATCTATTTACTAGTGTGTCCCACTGCCCAGTCTTGCAGAAGACTGTTCGAGGTACAATATAACACAAAGTCCTCATTCATCCATCAACCAAATTATTGATCCAACAAACTACTGAGAAGGAGTATCTCATATGTTTGTCTCCTCAAGGTCCTTTCAGCACCAGTACTTTATAAAGAAGATCTTTCATTACAATGCTCATATAAGGAATACAATTTTCCCCTTATTTCACAATGCTTATATAAGGGAGCTTACTATTCAGTCTTGACTATGCCCATCACATGGGGCTGATCATGGTGGTTAACACAAGTTGCCATGGGCCAAACAAATATAAAAAGATCATGGCCATTAAGAGTTTGTTTAGTTTTCATATAATGTTATTTGTGTACTAAATGGTTAATGCTATCTACTATGGATGACATTTCTAACCTTTCAATAATGTAGTATTTATTTACAAGTAACACTCTAATCTATGCTTTTATATTTTATGCTACTATATTGGCATTGGGTGTGCATTATAATAAATATAACATATATTATATATGGAATACCCTTTGGATTTTTTGGGTAGGTGTGCTCATGGATTTGTAGCTTTTGATCCTTGCTTCACTTTGTGCTCTGCAAGATTGGTTTGTTGAATACCTTTATGTTTGGTTTAAAACTTATGTTTGATACTTAATATAAATTTCACTGTACTAACATGCGTTGCATGGAATGATATACACATGGTGTAGTGAAATGTATTTTAACATCCCAGAGTTCTGGTTGCAAATTATATTTTCATTTGTTTTGTGTTTATTTTTCTTCACAAGAACAATTAGATTTTGTATTAGAGAAAATTGCACCCAAGTTGTGTAGTGTTGTAATACAAAAGGAGTAATTGTTGTAGATAAGATAAGATAATTTTATTAGTGTTCGACAAGTGACCACTAAAGTAGGTTAAATAGACTGTTGGATACAATGATGTCAATTCAAAGTGGGAGCTCTAAAGCATCTCCTATAATAAATAATATGCAGAAAGAAAAAATTAAAATGAACTAAATCATGTAGAGATAATCGGTAGGCTCCAAGGTGGGAAGCCCCTTGGGGAGAAAGATGAACAGTACAAGCAGATCCAAGTTATGGATCTAGAAATGGTATGGAAATTACATGCAACATGTGCATATTACATTTGTAGAATTAATGGATATTTCATTTCTGCCCTTATAAAAAATAATCCTTGATCCTGCTCTTTTTTTCTTTCTTTCCTTTTTAAATCAACCCACCCCATTGGAAAGGTTCTACAATATATTTTTTTCTTTCTTCTTTTTAATCTCAATCCACCCACTCAGCCCACTTTATTGGAAAAGGTTCTTCCACAATCCTCTTTTTTTTTATAAATTTCTTCCACGGGAAATAGCTGAATACTAGATGAACACATCTTGCTCTTGAGGTTTGTGAAATTGGTAGGCATTGTTGAAGTTCTTTATCCCAAACAAATAGTATGATGCAATTACACCTTATAGGAGGTATGTATAGTGAAAGGATGTCTTTCGTTGCCATACTATAGTTACCGGCCATTCCCAAGTGTTCACTCTTTCACCAACTGGTGATTCACTTATTCTTTGTAACTGGTTATCATTTTTGTGAAGATTCCAACTTTGAGATAAATTATATCAGAACTTATTTTTCCAAATATTGTTGTGGTGAATGTCTTTTAAATATGCAATACTTTCATTATATATATGGTGGATCTTTCTCTTGAGGTTTGTGAAATTGGTAAACATTGTTGAAGTTATTTATCCTAGTTTGAAGCAAATACACATTATATGAGGCCTATATAGTGAATGGGTGTTTTTCCTTGCCATACTATAGTTATCTGCCAATACCCAATGCTCACTCTTTTACCAACCAATGATCCATGTTTTCTCTGTAAGTGGTTATCATTTTTGTAAATATTCTAGCTCTGAAATAAGTTATATCAGGTTTTATTTTGCCAAATATTATTGTGGTGAATGTATTTTAAATCTACAGTACTTTCAGTATATATATGGAGGATATTACTCTTGATAATTGGTAAGAATTGTTGAAGTTACTTATTTCAGACAAACAGTCTGAAGAAAATACACATTATAGGATGTTTGTACAGTGAAAGGGTTTTTTCCTCCCCATACTTTAGTTACCAGCCAATACCAAGTGTTCACTCTTTCACCAACTAGTGATCTACGTATTCTCTGTAAGCAGTTATCATTTTTGTGAAGATTCCGGCTGTGAGATAAATTATATCAGACCTTATTTTGCCAAATATTATTGTGGTGAATGGCTTTTAAATCTGCAGTACTTTCATTATATATATGATGGATCTTTCTCTTGAGGTTTTTGAAATTGGTAAACATTGTTGAATTTATTTATCCCAGTTTGAAGCAAATACACATTATAGGAGGTCTATATAGTTTGAAGTGTGTTTTTCGATATATTTTTATCTCATAACTTGGGAACACTATCCACAAGTTCTCGATCAAGGAACTTGTACCTGTGCAAGGTCTCCAAATGCTTTGGGCTGCTGGTATATCTGAATTTTTTTTGAGTCTCCATCCTCAAAACATATTTGGTTTTGATTTTCTTTCTCACCTTAGTAAGAGAATGACATTATTTTCCTACATCCCACTCTAGATAAACTAGACCAGAAGCTTTCTTTTCGTATTCTGAATCCAAACAGGGATGTAGACAAGCAAGTGTCAATACATGTTAAAGATAGTGCATAGGTACAAGCTCATGGCCGCAAGTTATGAGATAGAAATTTATCGAAAAAAACCCTTTCACCCTATAGACCTCCTATAATGTGTATTTGAGAAGTCACGATACATGTTGTCGTGAATTCTCCTTATATAGTGATGATAAAATTGTATGGAACACACATGACAATATACCTTGAGAGAGAAAATATTAATGTCCTTGGTCTTGTCAGTCTTGTGGGTAAAAGGGGTTGTTTCCCCACCTTTATTGTACACCTTGGTCTTATGGGTATGGGGGTTGCCTTACCACCTTGTTTTGACGCTTGGTAGACTTATGGTCCTTTTGGTCCTAACACCCTTGTTGTATGTGGTACCATGAGAACCTTTGGTATGATGACTTAACCTTATTTTTTTTATTTTATATGACCACTTGACTGTTAGTACCCTATCCTAAGTCAAATTAACATTATTTTATGTTATTTTTGGTGAAACCCTAAAAGATAGGGGTTTGTGGATTAACATTTCTAGAAGGCTTGTTAAAATTATAAATTCAAGTCTTGAATTTCATTTTAGAGAGTGTGTTCACAAAAGAAATTTGAAGATATGATCTTTCACCTATCTAGGATTTGCTGATGCTAATAGATTGATGTCTAGGGTTTTGTTTCTATCTCTGATATGCCACCACCTCTCCTCTTAGCCTGCTAGTGTTTTCATCTTCCTGTTCAAGTTGTTGCTGTTATGAATAAGTCGTGTCAATCTTCTCAACTTGTTAAGGTTTTCCTTGACGTGTGTTGATCTTCCTTGAGATGGCAATAATATTTTGTAGGATGCTAATTCTGATAGAAGCCCTTCTTGGGGAGGTCATGACTAATAGACACCTTTCTGTTAAGGGTTGTGACTAATAGAATCCCCTTAGGGTTGCGACGTGACTGATCTAAGCCCCTTAGATTTGAACTATGATTGCATTGCTAGTTGGGCCATGACTGTGTGGAACCCTTCTTGAGTTTGGTCATGACTAGGTAAAACCCTTCTTGGGTAGGCCATGAATATTTGACCTTACCTTAACTGAACCATATAATGTTGATTCTTTCTCTAATAGGTCGTGATTATTGATGACTTTTTTGAGCCCTGTTGGACACGTCGTGACTCTTTTGTGACTTCTTAGATTGGGTCATGATCATTATTGCTTGCCCAAACTTAGGATGTGACCCCTCCAATGTTTGTTAGAGTGTATCATGACCCTTAGGACTTGGGGTTGTTCAGACTTGAGCTATGAATCTTGGATTCGAACTGTGTTGGGCTGTGACCATTGTGTGTGCTCATTGAACTTGAGTTGTGACCTCTATGAGGTGTTTGTACAGAGCTATGATTCTTGTGGGTTGTTAGGACTCTGACTTGACCTTGCTGGGTTGCTAAGATCTTAGCTATGACTTGTGTTAATCTTCTTGAACTGGTTGTGATCCTGCTGGTGCCTAACTGTGTTTGGGGCTAGGTATCACTATTGGGGTTTTCACACTTGGTGACTGAGTCATATTGACTGCTACTGTATGTGCCTAACCTTATTCCTAACCTTTTCTCTCTCAATGTATGTCAATTGTTTCATTGTTGATCTTGTCCTTTTAGTGACAAGAATTGATCCTAAATGTATCTGAGTATAAGGCCGATTCAAACCAAATATGAACCGACATTGTTATTTATTAGTTGCTAGTCATTAGTTTGTTTTTTGTACTATATTATTGTTTATGTTCTATACATTGCATTTGATGAAGTGTATCTCAAGGGCCAACTTTAACACAGTGACCATCGGAGTGTTAAAGTTAAAAGAGATGAAAGTTATTTTTTCTAAATTTATCTTGCCTTGCTACAGTTGTACCAATTTCGGGGCTGAGTATCACTGTTGGGGTTTTCACACTTGGTGACTGATTCATATTGATTGCTATTGTATGTGGGGTTGAGTATCACTATTGTGGTTTTCACACTTGGTGACTGAGCCATATTGACTACTACCCCATATTGATCTACCCCATTTAGATCAGTTTTTCGTTGATCAATATGTAATTTTTAAAATTTCTGGTTGTTGAACATCTGCTAGATTATAAATTGTTTTTCTTGGATTCTAACTTTAGAATCCATAGTTTAAGGACATATATAATGTAATGTGTATATGATTGCAGAGAATGATAGGGTTGTAGCATAGATTAATATTGAAAGTAATTCATATCCGTCCCATTTGGATTATATTTACTGAACACTTTGAAGTGGGCGACCAATAAATTGTTTGAGTAGCTGGGTTGATGATAGTTAGCAACTTAGAGGAATGAGTGGAACTATAATAGAATTATGAATTGAGGATAATTTTGTTTCTCAATTATAGAGGGCTCAACTAGTTGATGACACAAAATCAGGTTAGGTCCATGATACCACCAGATCACAGGAAAAAGGTGATGCTACTGCCTCACAAGCTGTAGATGTTGGTACTGTAATGATAGAAACTTTACAATCATAGGATAATGATATATAGAGAACCAAGGAACGTAATCAATCCCATGTTGAAGATAATACAATCTATCATCCTTTTTCGACCATTAGATACTCAAAGTTGTGTATTAATCTTTTTTACCATTATAGAGGACTTTGTAAGTTAGGTTCCCAAATTCTTGAAGGGTTCTAGCTCAATGGAAGAGCGCCTTCCTTACAAGTAGGAGGTTGGTGGTTCGATTCCTCCATGCCCTAATGATACTAAAATATCGGTTAAAAACAACTAAATTAGTAGGCAAAAAATAAGAGATAGGTGACCAAACAAAATGACCAAAACTTGTATATAAAATTACTAAAAATGACTAAATTAGTGACCAAAACATGAGAGATGTGAAACTAGGCATTAAAAAGGATACAACACGTGGCGCTAATGATGAAGCTAAACATGGCATTGATATGGTAGAAAAATAAGATGTTACTTTGGATGCAAAAGATGGTGCTACATAGGAATCAAAATATGGTGCAACAATAGAAGAAATATTTGGCGTCATTTTGGTAGCAAAACACGATGCAAAAAAGGAAGCAAAAATTGATGCAAATTTGGAAGCAAATATTGGCACATATTTGGAAGTAAAACATGGTGCAAAATGGGATACTAAAGTGGTAGCAAAAATAGATGCAATATTGGATGCTAACATGGTGCTATTAAGGATGCAAATATGGTGCTAATGAGGGTTTCATTTAAGAAGAAAAAGTAGACACTCTCTAGGAAGCAAAATATGATGTTATTTAGGAAGCAAACGTTGACGTTGTTTAGGAAGCAAACGTTGACGTTGTTTAGGAAGCAAAGTTGGACTCTATTCTGGAAGCAAACCTCGATGTTTTTTAGGAAGCAAAGTTGGATGCTATTCTGGAAGCAAACCTCAATGTTGTTTAGGAAGCAAAGTTGGAGGCTATTCTAGAAGTAAAAATAGAGACGCTATTTTGGATGCCATAAGGGATGCTATTTAGGAAGCAAAAAAAGGTGTTTTTCGAGACGCTTTAAGTTTTGTCCATGACGCACCCCATTTAGCGTCTAGTTTTACCACTAAATGTAAAAAAAAATTACACTAAAAAAGGATGCTAAATGGGATGCTGATTCCAGGATTTGTTGTAGTGCTTAAATCATGCAAACTAGCACTAGGATGACCGAGAGTGAACTAACTTATGGGAATTGGAGCATAACTAAACATAATTAATTGAACATCAACTAGGGTCAACTTCTAAATACTGCTGGTGGCACTCAAAGTGGGTTCCTAAATTATAGGGATTGGTCCCTAGAGCTCCTACACTCATTTATACATTCCTAAACTCATTTATACATTCGTATTGAGTGTTAGGTGGCCCCCAAGTGATCCCCCCATGCACTACTGAAGTGGAAATGACCTTCTAAGTTAGGAAAAAGGACAAATAGACTATGGTAGTCAAGGGAGAATTAATTAATAATCCTAAAAAATTTAAGGGGAGTTGAAAGATATAAAACCACCTACCTTCAATGGCATCATGAATATAGGTGAGGAATATGAGGCTCAACTACTAATATTGAAAATTACTTTATGATTTACATCTTTGATGAGAAAATGAAATCTTAGTTGGTTGTGTACAACCTCACCACCAAGGAATCTATCTGGTGGTAATATGTAAAAAATACAAAGACACTCAAGGAGAAGGACCCTGAGTGGAATGAATTCAAGGATGTTTATGAAAGAATTACTTGTCAGAAAGATTATATGACATAAAAATAATGGGATTTCATGAACTCAAAATGGGAAATATGAACATGGAATACTTGATTAGTAAATTCCTGGAATTATTGTGTTATGTTCCTTGCATCAAGGAAGAAGAAGTTAATATCCAACGATTCATGAGTTGTGTACCTTGACAATTGTGTGACAGATTAGAGTTTCACTGTCCTAAATATTTAGAAGAATCCTTCCACAAGGAAACACTCTATTATGATTAAAGACAACAGAGAATTCAAAACCAACAAATCTTTCAAGATAAGAAGAGACACAAGACTGCACAAAGGAAGGAGAGATTTAAATCCCCTACTACAAAAAACCAGACCAAATTAGTTGACCACAATAATGCTTCGCTACTACCCAGAGAGGAAACAATCCTAGAGGAACTACTTGACGGAAACTAGAAGAGACTAAAGGTGAAGCCCTTCGATGTTGCAGATGTGAGGAGAGTCATTGACAGGTGGACTACCTTTTTAACAATACTACTCATAATATACAGGAATCTACTATCGTAAATGATATAGCTAGAGTTCCAAGGATTTATACAACCTTGGAAAACTGACAAGCGAAGCATCAATCATCAATCGTAGAAGTGAGAGGTAAATTTTCTAATCAATCTATTTGCATCCTTATTTATCCCAAGTTTTGTAAAATTTATGCTTCCCCTAGAATTCTTGACTAATACACGTTGTAGGAAAACAAATTCCAATAGGATTCCTTAGTCTAGTTATCCACATGAACAAAGAAGATGGTTTTTGAATCTGTGAAGGATTATATATTTGAACTAGATGGAATTATGACTATCGAAAACCTAAATATATTACCATTTAGATCCTATGAAATGCTAATAGGAATGGACTAGTTAGAGAAGCACATGGTGATTTTGAACTGCTACACTAAAACATTCACTAAAAAATTCACTTGTGTAGACGAGAAGGGAAATATAAATATTGTTCATGGAATACCTTGTAAGGTATTAGTGAGGTAGATATATTCCTTACAAATAAAGCAGAGTGGACGTAATGGGTGTAAGTTATATGCAATACAAATGATATTTATCGGAAAGGAAAATGAAGCTAAGATGGAATTTTTTTTAGTACTTATGGAATTCTGGGATGTTTTCCTTGAATAAGTCATCGTGTTTCCTCCCAAGAGGGATATAGACTTCACTATTCACTTGGTACCTAGAGAGGCACCTATATCAAAGGTTCCTTATTGAATGCGCACACCAAAACCGGTAGAATGAAACTGTAGTTGCAATAGTTGTTGTAGAAGGGATACATCAAACTGAGTGTTTCCTCATTGGGATATATATTCATATTTATTAAAACAAAGGACATAACCTTGAACCTTTGTATTGAATACCGATATCTGAACAAGGTAATGATAAATAGCACATACTATTTTCCCCAAATAGATTATTTACTCAATCAAGTTCATGGGGAGAGAGTGTTCTCTAAAATTGATTTTTGATCTAAATACCACCTGATTCATATTAGAGATAAAGACATTCATAAGAGTACTTTCAGAAGATGATATGGACACTATGAGTTTGTAGTGGTGCATTTCAAATTCACCAATGCACTTGCTACATTCACGTGTCTCATGAACAACATTTTCAGTAAGTATCTAAATAATTTTGTGCTTGTGTTCATATATGATATACTCATTTATTCTAAGATGGAGGAGGAGCACAAGGAACATATGAGGAGAGATTTATAGAACTTGCGAGAACATGATTTTTATTCCAAGTATAGTAAATATGAAATTCCAAGAAAATATTCGATAATTAGGACATGTAATATCATAGAAAGGGATCATAGAGAAATGCACAAGATTAGATCCATCATGGGATGGAATATGCCAATAGATGTAGCATACATTTGGTTGTTCATGGGATTAGCAAGATACTACCACCTATTTATTAAAGAATTTTCAAATATTGCTCACACGATAATCTCTTTGCAACAAAAGGAATCCAAATTTATTTGGATAGAGAAATGTGAGGTCATTTTTCAGGTGTTGAAGCGGCTATTGGATACTTCCCCTATATTAAAAATTGCATATCCCTATGTAGAATTTGTGGTTTTTACAGATGTCCTTCATATTTTTCATTGAGAAACAAAATATAGTTCATATGTATTAGATTTTATGGTTATCCTATAGTATGATTACCCCTAACTACTGCATTGGGTAGTAGAGTCCAGTAGAATTGATTATTAATAAGATTATTCATAATGTGATCCTAACTATGGCATTCAGCCATAGATTCTAGAGTAAACAAATAGTAAAAAAACTATAAACATAATTATTAAAATGAAATGAAATTGTAAGCCCCTTTTTATGGAAATGGGCCACATAATCTACTTGCAATTACAAAATGGAAATAAGATGAAAGTAATAACAATTAAACACATAGATGTTTCATCATCTTAATGAATATATATACTACTAATGGTTTAAGTAAACAATAACTAGTACATCCATGATAAAGATAGCATATTGATATAAGTGACAAAGTCCATGTAGGCTATATAGCCTATACTACATTCCTATTATTCCCAACCCACTCCATTTCCTTATGGTGGGTAAACCATTTGACCTTCTCCACCTACATTAGACTGGATGATATAAGCATGGATTTTGACCCCTTGGGGACTTGAGAATCATTAGAAGATTGAGACCCAACATAGAACTCCAGGAGGAGTTTAAAAAAATGAGAAAACCCTAGCATGTAATATCTAAGCTCATATCTAAAAGAATGAGATGTAAAATATTACTCTAATAAATTAAATAATTCCACCACAGTGGGAAACATGGCATGTCACAAATAATAATAGTGGAATAGTTCTTAATAGTCCTTGAAGATCCTAATAACATACATGTACAAATAATAAATACTAATCCTATGACTAAAATAATCTGAATGGATTGGATAACCAAGTCCTTGACTTACATAAGAAAAACCAGTATTGGTTGAGAGCTAAATCTAGCAAGAATATCCTGGTGAAGCAACCATGACTTGCACAAAGGTTTATCATCAATTTGGTAAAACATTATGTAAATATATGAAGACTAAATTAAGGGTTAATATAAAATACATTATTTAATTGGTATCCATGGTCTTCCCTCTTAATCCTACCTATACATGGCATGCAGTGTGGGGTTAGTAATCAATGGTAAAATGGGAGATCTGTAATAAAAGAGAAAACAATCACTATGAAATATTTGAAGAATGATGCATGAGAAAATAAATATACATTCAATGTTAATATTGATCTCTAACCATCATAATCCTTATGGAATAGATTCAATCTAAGCAAGATGAATGCATGTGTAAGCATTCGTTCGTTAAGTAAATAACTATGCATTTATTCCTAAGTGTGCTTTAATGGGAATATATATTATGCCTCTATGTGGAAGATTGAATAGAAGCCTATAGGCTATCCCTTACATACTAGATCAAACTCTTAACGTTGTAAGTGATCACATGCATGTGTGGGAGGGGATGTTCCTCTACCCATGGTAGGGAATTGAACCATTTTAATAAAAATGCTATCTAATAGTATGAGAAAGAAGTGTATGTACATGCATAGGGGAGAATCCTTCTACCTATGACAGGACATCGACCCAGCCATTTTATGTGTGTGTGTGTGTGTGTAAGTTTTAAATCTATGCAGAGAAGCAAATCATACTAATTATTTTAAGCAAAAAATATATCTCACCACAACATTCACACATAAATATAGAGATTTACCATGGAAACCCTTAATCAGGAAAACAAGAAAAACTTGGAGCCACACCTCCTATATATTTTCTCATTATCATTATGAATACCTCATAATACAAATTATAGGTATTCATCAACATCCAATACCATAATCCATTAACCTGTATTAAAAATAGACTCTAATCCCTTAAATGGGATAAATTACATATTTTTAGAAGGTTCCCAAAAATAGTCGAAAACAACCCAAAAAAAATTGCTGCTCGTTGATAAGCGCACCTCTCCCCTCCACACACATGTAAAGAAAAGAACATATACCCAACATTCTCCCACTTGTTGTTTTTTTTTACATATCAATGAGTCTTGTACTCATAAATTCACAGGTTCATGACATCAATGCCCATAGATTTTCTACACCTAAGAGAAATTCTTTGTATTGACAAACTTTGTTAATGAGTTTGCAACATTCTTCAAGGTGTCGACCTTTTCCAACAACACATTCTTGTCTTCAACCATATCTCTCACAAAGTGATATGGTACACTAATATTCTTTGTCTTAGCATGATAAGCAGGGTTCTTTTCCATGAATATTTCACCTTGGCTATCGTAATCTAACCTTACGGATTTCTGTACAAACCCAACACTTGAACACATTCTTTGTAATGATACTTCTTCTTTTCTAGCATGTGTGGTTGCCATGTATTTAGCTTCTATAGTTTATAGTGCAAATAAAACTTGTCTCTTTCTCATCCAATTGATAGCTCCTCCAAATAGGTTAAATACATACCCAATTGTAGATATTCTTCTGCGATCAATATCTCCATCCCAATTTACATCAACAAATCCATGTACATTTATTTCTCTATCTGGTTTAGGTCTTCATTGGTAGAATATTGCATAATATGTGGTGCCATGTAAGTATCTAAAGACCCTCTTTACATTTGTCCAATTCTCTTTCATTGGATTCAACATATATATACTCAAAACTCCCAATGCATGAGCAATGTATGGTTTGGTATAGACCATTGCATACATCAAACTTCCAACTACATTGACATATGGAAATTTTGACAAATCTTCTTCCTCTTCATGTGTCTTGGGACACTGCTCTACATATAACTTTATTCCTATAGGAATAGGGACCTTCACCGAATTATTTTCTTGCATGTTAAATATCTGTAGTACCGTCTCAACATATTTTCTTTGATTTAACCGGATATTTCTATTTGCATGACCTCTCACTACAACAAAAACTGGATTTAGCATCAAATTTAGCACCGGATTTTAGTGTAATTTTTTCCCAATTTTGGTGAACAATCCGGCCCTAAGCCTGGTGCTATTGTACAATTTCATAAAATGCCATCTATTGCATCTTTTTTTCCGTCCTTTTTAACATCCATTTTTGCGTCCATTTTTGCACCCAATTTTTCGCATCTTTTGTTACGCCCAATTTTGCATCTTGTATTGCATCTTTTTTTGTGTCATTTGTTACATCCTTGTTTGCACCCAGTTTGATGCTCAATTTTGCATCCAATGTGGTGTCTTATTTTGCTCCTTTGTTTTCATCGAGTCTTGCACCCAATTTTGCACCATGTTTTGCATCAAATTATGTGTCCAATTTTGCATCTAGTTTTGCATCCAATTTTACTTATAATGTTGCATCCCTTTTTTCATCTAATTTTGCATCTTGTTTTATGTCTTTTTTTGTATCCATGTTTGTGCCTAATGTTTCATCTTGTTTTATGTCGTATTTTGCATCTAGGTTTGCACCTAGTGTTGCATCTTGGTTGATGTCTTTTTTGCATCTATGTTTGAGACCAATGTTGCACCCAGTGTTGTGCCTAGTTTTGCGCCCATGTTTGCATCTAATATTGCATCTAGTTGTGTGTACAATGTTGCATCCCATATTGCATTCAATATTACGTCTAGTTTTACATCCAATGTTTCGTCCCATCTTGCATCCAGTATTGTGTCTCGTTTTAGGTTTTTGTTTGCGTCAAGTGTTGCTTCCAGTTTTGCGCCTGGTGTTACGCATGTTTTTATGTCCATCTATACACCATATTTTGTGCTCAATTTAATGTCCAATTTTACATCTAGTTAGGAGTCCACTTTTGCATCTATTGTTGCATCTAGTTTTGGGCCTAGTATTGCATCTAGTTTTGAGTCATTAATTGTGTCTAGTGTTGAGTCTTCTTTTGCATCCAATTTTTCTTTTATCGTGACATCCATTTTTGTGTCCACATTTGTGTCTGACATAACGTCCACTTTTGCATCCACTTGTGTGTTTGGTGTGATGTCCACTTTTACATCTTGTTTTGCATTTAGTGTTGCGTCTAATATTGCATCCATATTGCACTACTACATTTTTTACCTTTAGAAATACACTGCAATATCATTAGGGCATGGAGGAATTGAACCACCAACCTCCTGCTTGTAAGGCAGGCGCTCTTCCATTGAGCTAGCACCCTTTAAGAATCGGGAAGAGGAGCAATATTAACACAGATTTCATCATTTGAATTCTAATAAAAGACAATAAGATCCAAAGACAGTGATGCTTAAAATCCAGTTTATTTTTCCAAACACATTAATAAGCACAAAAATATATCGTGATCAGGAAACAAAATATCCTAAACAATTACACAATCTATTAAAGTGGTTCGTAAAAGGGTCTTAGAGAACAAGATAATGTATTGATGCATACCTAATAATCTAAACTTGAGAAGGACAGAGAATAAGGATATGTTTAAGAATTATTTGTAGAATCCAATTGAGGATTGTGTACTGTTGCTACATAAATGTTTCTATTTGTTGATTATGTGATTTTGTTCAACAATGGGATGGTAAGTGTCAAAACCCCAAAAATTCAAAAAATTTAAAACTTTTAAAAATAACATATAATCACATTAAAAGCAGTTGCTAACTGGTTGATTAGTTTATGCTATTTAAAATGTAACTGAATGGTTATTTAAATACTCGGTACTTTGAAAAGCATTTTTCTTTTCAGTTACTGATTAATTTTCTGTTTGCGACTTACGGTGGTTTGTCGTAAAGGACTGGGCTTACTTAGCTTTCGAGCTAACACAGCCGTTTTCTTCTATTACAGATATACAGGTAAGAAGTATGGTTCGATGCTAACCAATCTTTGAAGTTACAGTTCAGATTTCTGCATACAATTTATTTAGTAAAGATTTATACATGCTAGACAGAAAATATCGTACTTCTCAAGGTAATATCTTGTTATTTCTGCTATATTTTCCTTTGGGACTTAATACTAAAAAGAATTGCATTTTTCACATACAACAGTAGAAGACTATACCATACAAGTTCATGAGGTTTAGTAGATTTTCAAGTACGAAAACTATAAATGTTCATCCTGAAGATAAGTATAAGAACTCATATATTAATCCTTTACCTAATAGCTTATCATGGTAGAAAGATCACAACTTCACAGGTTGTATTTCCTTTTTGTCAAAGTTATAATAATAACATTCTATGCTTAGCTTGCATACTGTTCAGTTTTTCAACTGATGAGGACTATTATTAAAATCAATCCATAAATTTTCTTACTGAAGCATATAAGATCAATGATCTGAAACAAGTATTCCATTTATAGTTCGAAAGTCTACCATTCTCTAGAAGGCTAAACTCATTCCAGAAGTATCATTGGGTTGGAAACCCATAGCTGTTAAAAATCAATCCTAAAATCATTATCTTCAATTATTTTATAATGTATCAAGACTAGATTATCAATAAAAGAAGATAGAAAGAGTAATCCAGTTCTATTCTACCTTACTTATGGAGTCTCTCATAAAATTTGAGTTTGGGAGTGACATAGTCTAGTTGTCACCAAAAGGATGTTATGATTATAACAAGGATGAGTTAGCTCTATCCATAAATATCTAATTTATTTTATTATGACAACCAAATCGAATAATGAATAACCTAATAGAACACCATTTTAATTGTATATAATTACATACATTAAGGAGTAGATAGGTTTATCATTATCTTTTGAAATCCAAAATAGTTGGCATAGAGATTGTAAACTATGACAACTAAAAAAATACCAGAACCTAAAATCCTATGACTCTTTAACACATAACAAACCTCTAGGCTTGAGTGCACAATGCTATGGAATAAACTATATAAACAATATGATCATGAACATTGGACTAATCTACAAACAATACGTAGCATGGAATATATTAAACAAAACATATTATACAATATGTATATACCATGTACTAATGAATAACCATACGTAATGGGAGGCTGTTCCTCCCTACCAATTCTTGGAGAGTGCTTAGACAGCGACTTCTCAAGACCCCCGAACTTGCTCTGGTCTCCCTGGCTGGAACTAGGTGCAGCAAAGTCAAATACCATTCTTCAACTCAGTATTAACTCAGAACTTATCAGTAAGTTCTCCCAGCTAAAAAGCTGTAAATAACCAAGTTACTACAGCATTCCTCTCAAACAACTTCCTTACTATTTTTCCCTCTTCCTCAATGAATTTCCTGAATAACATTCACCTGAATGCATTCTCTCTGGAAAATAACTGAGCAGCCTCAGCTCTCCTCATTGAGTACTTTTAAAGATTTCCTAGGTCTTAGTTGGGTTAACTGTCATTTAATGAGCCACCTGCTCACATTCCACTTTCTTGGGGAATCATGACCCCAAATATAGGGAAGTTGCCACCTGCAACTTAGGAAGTGTTTGAGGATGTTGCCACTTGTCTTTTGCCTGCCACCTAGTTCCATCCACCAGTTTGACCAGTAACCTCTTTTTAACAGCTCTCCCATGCTGTTGTCTCCATAATTTATTTATTAAATAATAAAATATTCTGAATTACACTCCATTATTGTTGACTCTGCTGAGTCATCAATCCCTACTTAGGATTAATTTTAACATAATGTCTCAGAAATACAATAAAACAATTTACATAATTTTACAAAATTGGGGTATGTGACATACACACCCCCTTAAAATGTAACATCGTCCTCGATGTTATTTATTCTTCATCCTCTGCTACCTCTTGGAACAGATTCGGGTATGCTCCCTCTATCTTACTTTCCAGTTCCCAGGTAGCTTCTTCAGGACTAAGGTGCTTCCATTGCACCTTCAACTGTCCAATTGTGCGATTTCGTAGAGCAATTTCCCTCCTCCCAAGGATACAGTCTCGTTCCACCAGAACTTCTCCTTCTGGTTCCACCTTTATAAACACGTGCTCACCCACCTGGAACTCTTTAGGAGTTCTTTTCAAATCTGTTTGGCTCTTTTGCCGATCTTGTGCTACCTTCAAATTTTTGTGCATCTGTTTCACAATCTGTTCCATTTCCTTCAATAATTCTGAAATTCTTCTGGGGTAAAAACTCTTTTTTCTTGAATTCAGACTGATTACCATTCTTTTTAGCCTTCCAATTGGCTATTCCTTCCTTCTTTTTTGTTCTGTTCAAAACATAAATTTTCTTTTCGCATGGCTTCTTCCAGAGTTTTGGGGTTATCATATTCGATTCTGTCTTTTATATGGTATGGCAAGCAGCTGAGAAACCGGTGTACCTTCGGTTTCTCATCAACTAAATACGGCACATACCTTAACAGACTTAAGAACTTGCTGTTTAAGTCTTTCATAGTCATGGACCCAAGCTTTAACTCATAAAACTCCTTGGCCCTTTCTTCATAGTATTGTTCAGACATGGACTTCTTCTTGAAGTACTTTTTGAAAGTACTCCAATTGACCTCTTTTTCTTTAATCCCTTTAACCCTCTTCAAATATTGCCACCATATATCTGCCTTCCCTGAAAGGTTATATATGGCCATTCTCTCCTTCAGCTGGTTTGAATAATTATAAATCTGAAAGTATTTTCTCATCCC
>LPNX010423436.1:6710-52784 GCA_001517045.1 Pseudotsuga menziesii
AAATAGTATAACTACACAAAGTGTAGAGTCACATATATCAAAAGTGACTAGTCCCCATGTTATGGGAACTTCAAGTTAAATGACACAGTCTACAGGTTCACCTAGTATAGGTTTAGGTTCTCAAGTTACAAGTTCACCAGTTCTAGTTTCCAGTTCACATGGTTCACTAGTTACTAGTTCTCCAACTACTGGTTCATAGGTTTCTGGGTCACTAGACACATGTAGTACTTCTCATGAGTCTTATTATTCAGAGGGTTATACACTAGTATGGGAGGAGTCTTCAATGAAGAGGAATCTCAAGTGGCTTAAGGACACCATGAAATAAGCTATGTTATTTGGAGAGCCAAAAAAATCTATACGAGAGATTAGGATGCCATACAAATATGACATGGCCTTGGTGACTAGTATTTGTGATTCAGATCCTTGCATTTTTAGGGAGGAATCCTAGCATCAGGTGTGGATAGATGCCATGATGGAAGAGTGCCATTTAATCATAAAGAATGATGTTTGATATATTGTATTGAGACCATAGGGGAATTCAATTGTGACTGATCAGTTGCTTTACAAGATCAAGCAATCCACATATCGCAGTGTGGAGAAGTACAAAGCTCATTTTGTGGTGTGGGCATTCTCACAGGTAGAGGGAGTAGATTATGATTATACCTTTGTATTGATTCCTTGTTAATCTTCGATCAGAGAAATGATATCCATTGTAGAAGAGATGAGTTGGAATAGCCACTAGATGGATGTGAAGAACACATTTCTCAATGGGATTATACAAGAGGAGGTGTGTGGGGGTTCTCACAGGTAGAGGGAGTATAATATGATGATACATTTTCACCAATTTCTCATTACTCTTCGATCAGAGCAATGATATCTAGTGTATAAGAGATGAGTTGGAATATCCACTAGATGGATGTGAAGAACACATTTCTCAATGGGATTATACAAGAGGAGGTGTATGTTGAGCTTTCACTGGGCTTTGAGATTCATGGGAGAGATTCTCATGTTTGTAGGATAAAGAAAGCCTTGTATCAACTCATGAAATATACTATAGCTTGGTACTTCAGGACAAATTCTTATTTTTTTCATATGGTATTTTAGAAGGGTGAAGCATATCTAAACCTTACTACATTGTGGTTGGTGATGATATTATCAATAGTCTACCCTAAGTCTATGACTTGTTCATTATAGGTACATAGAGACTCATTGAAACATTTAAGCGTTATCTTGCTTCAAAGTATGAGATGAAGGACATTGGTTTGATGCATTATTTTATTGTGTTGGAGACTTGGAAGGATCCTTGACATATGTTCCCATGGAAGAGAAAGTATGCAATTGATATTTTGAGGATATTTCTGATGTTGTACTATAGGCCAATGACCACATTGATGATCACCAACTATAAGAATATTAATGTTTCCGAGGGAGATTTAGTGCATCTAACCTTTTATCCTTAGTTCATTGGATATTTGATGTATTTGATCAACACTAGGCTATATATATGGTTTTTAGTGAACACTCTTAGTCAGTATGTGATTGAGCTATGGATAGTGCACTGGTTAGATGAAGAACATGTGCTTAGGTATATAGAAGGTACAATGGATTGTATTTTTTTTATTATAGGAGGAAATATGGTTTCATGTTTGTTAGATACATGGACTCATATTGGTTAGGATGTGTGACAAATCATAATAGAACTTCTAGGTGTTGTTTCGGTTTGGGCTCGGTAGTAGTTACATGGTTATTTTGGAAGAAAAATTCATTTGCATTGAGTTCCATTGAGGCATAGTACATGGAATCTAGTTGTTAGCACTTTGTTTGCAATAGTCGATTTATGGGCCTAACAGAGCTCAAAAAGGGTCCTATTCATTTGAAAATTATGTGAGCACCCTTTAGATTATTAGAGGCACATTTTACATGTTTTGAGACCATCAGGGAAGGAAGAAGAGCTCAATCTACAGTGGTAGATTCCTCCGGAGGAGAAGATTTGCAGTCGCGACAATGATAGAGAAAGGCATCGTAGACCAATGATCCGGGAGCACAAGGAAGAGGAGCTAGGATAGAGCATGTTTTTGGCCAAAATACGTGAGAGAATGGTCAAAGTTTGGCATTCGCAGAGTTTGTTAAAACTGGCAAACAATGAAGGGCCAAGATCAAGGCAAAGCCCGATCGATGGCCCAAAGCGGTTTCGCTGAGCAAACATGCTCGATAGAAGGAACTTTCCCAAATTGTGAAACAGGTTAAAAGGCGGAAGTATTTGATGGCAGGGATGAACGCAGAAGTGGATGTACGACCCCAGCTGATTTTGCAAGCCAAACTTGCGTGGAGGAAGTCATGATTCCAAATCACGAAAAGTGGTATCGGCTGCAAAGAATCAACGATCATGACAAGAGTAGAGGTATATCTACGACTGTGGCTCTTTTCATGATCCGAATTAGTGCAAACAATGTCAAGATCCTGATTCATGAAGAGGTGATAGGACCCACTCAGATCGACGGTTGCATGGGAAGGTCAATATAAATCAACGGGTAAGAACATGTTGCAATATAAAGTTGCTCTTTGTATCAAGAGAAAAGAAGTTGGAGGAAAAAGTAAAGAAACGTGGATGATGGACGTGAAAGGTTCCCCAAATTAGAGGGCTGAGGAGGCCTCAAGGCTGCAAGTTTCACATCCAACATAGAGTGATAGTAGAAGAGACGTTCCCATGCATGATCTTCCTCCTGGCATATTGGTCGATTCCCCTGATGCCATTTGTGATAGGCCTAAGGCAAAGGTCATGTCCAATGACACTAAATTTCCTGGCTCACAGGTCTAGAACATGGTCCATGTAGAAGAAAGCAGTAGGGAGGTTTGGGTTGTTGAGGCAATGAACTTGGCATCTACACGAAGCAAAGAGACATCACGAACTGAATCCGCTCGATGACACCATCGCAGTGAGCGAAAAGGCAAGGAAGGTCAAATCCGCATCCTTTAAACCAGCTAGACAGCCACATGGGAAATCACTTAAAATCCTACCCATATCAGATAAGATAATTAAACACTAGAGGAGAAGTGTCACACATGCTATTGTCATGTCGACCAGTATTCAAGAGTATATCCATCTCCAGGTTGTTTTGGCTTGCCCTATATAGCGCCATCTTCTGAAGTTGTTAAGGTATGGAAATGTATAGATGGTGAGAGGTAAAGGTTGAACTATGAGAAATATTGAGTTCCTTCGTAGATAGCTATGGCTGTGTGGTTTGAGAAGTTAGTTCGACAAGGGATACTAATGGTTGGCGAACATAAAATTATGTTTCTTCATCGTCCTGGTTATCTACACTAGGAAATCGCCAACCACCGGGGCACAGATGTTAAACGCCTAGGGAGGTTCACCTGCTTCCACATAGCCATGCCCTTAGATGCGCTGTGTGTGTGTTTTTACATCCCAGCGATGTCCCTCTGACACTCCCATTTGTAGTCACGACCTACGAAATCCCATCACACAGTGGTGGATGAGCTGTTGGGGTAAATTCTTATTCTAGGATAGTATAGGTCCGAAGCCTTCACCACCTCCCCTATAATCTCCACTTAACAAATTTATCGTGGGAGGGGAGGAGTTCAAGCATGCACCCAGCTATGCAGGCTACAAGAAAACCCTCCTCGTAGGAGGGAGAGAGTGGTACAAGGATGATAAGCTTTGTAAGATGTTTATCATCATCAAGTGCATGGCCAACATTTCCCCAGTCCCCTCCTATAACTGTGTTACCAAACAAAAAACGGGCTGAGAAAATGATCGGGCATTAGGGCGCAGGTCTTCTTGTTAGCCTTTGAGCAATGTGGTTTGAAAGAAGCAGGCTGGTCAAAGGAGGCAGAAAGGTATGTCTGAAATGGTCAGAGTCGGCAAATAACCGTCAGCAGGAAACACAGGGACTGCTTTCATGTACCATGATAAATAAAACTCTGTGTTGTCAGTCCGCATTACCATGTGCTACAGCTCCATGATGTTTATTCATATTTGTAAATCATGGTGATAGTTCCACTCTCTAGACTGTTACTGTTTGATTACGACTGGAAACAGTTTTTAGGTTAGTTTCAAAGAATAGTCTCAGTGCTGAAATAGTATAAATACACTCCTGATAGAGGGAGATAGGGGTTGGTTGGGAAAATTTCAAGGGCTGAGGCTCCCCATTGTAATTAGTCTCTGGTTAATATGTTATGAATAAAATTTGCAGAGGAAGGATTATCTTTCAAGGCAGAGATTCCCGTGTCGTTGCTTCTTTCAATATGTAATCTCTTTACGTGAAATGTTCTTCATGTTTTCATTCTAGTTTGTTAATTTTTTTCATGTCTGAAATGAGTGTATAACAGTTTGGAATTCATACATACTATGCTCCATCTGTTGTTTCAGATATTCATTTAATTTTTCTTCTAAATTTACATAGAATTCATCTTGTTGGTGCTCTGCGTGATGGACTGTTCCCTCTCATCTACCAATCACCTGCTAAATATCTCTTGATTGCAATATCGACATCTAACTTGCCTCTGTTTGTATATTTACACCATTATTTACCTCCTGCAATATGTTTTTTACTCTTACCTTCGACTCCATTTCCCAATGGTTCCTTACTATGATAGTCCCACCTACATCTTACATTAACGCACCCACACTATTCAGGAATCTGGCCTTCTGACCATTCTTGATCAAATATCCTACAAGAATTTTCCTGAAAACAAGCAAGAGATTCCTCTCTGACTGCACAGGGCCGGAGGCACAGTCTAAAGCGGTTCTACTATTTCCCGAGAGAGAACCCTTTTCCGCCCAACCTATGGGCTCAATCCCAGTGCTAACAAACTAGCGTCGTTGCTGGGGATGAGAATGAAGATCATCCCTGGGAAGAAAGACATAGTTTTAGATCTGGTTGTTGATGGTGAACAATGATTATACATCAAGAAGGTTGAGCACTTTTCACCTGGAGACACCACTCTTGAAGGATTCAGACTTCAGTGACTCCGCTGGTGGTATGACCTAGAAATCAAATTGTCAGAAAAAATGATAGGCTCCTCCAGGGAGAATGGACTCCTTGTAAGGCCCAAAAATGCATGGTGAAAGGTTAAGATACTCAAGTTTACGTTTCTTCCAAGATGCCTTGTCTTGTCTTGTAAGTTTGTTCCTATCCTTTCCTAAATTTATCAAAATAGCCTTCTATGGTTCAATTCGTTTGGAACAGAGCTATGAATATATTCCTATTTATCCTTCTTTATGAACCAAAAGCATTGCATCATCTTGTACATTTTATTTTGACCAAGATTTTTCTCCCGAAGCTCATGATGTTAAAGGTCACCCCTATGAACCTCATGAAACCTCGATTAATAGAGTATCTATTGTGCCTAATCTAGTCTCTCCTAGTCTTCCAAGCCGGTACAAACCACTACAATTGCCTCCTATCCTCCATGATTTTCCTGCGGAACATTACAAGTACCTCCCCAAATTTGATGGACAATCCAAAGACTTCACTGCTAAGAAACATTTACAAGCCTTTGAACATTTCTATGACCTTTTTGAGATAGAACATGATGATGTTTGCATGAGGACTTTTGCCCAATATTTGCAAGGAAATGCTAAAGAATGGTTCAAACACTTGCAGCCTAAGTCCATCAATACCTGGGAAGAGTTTTCTTGCACCTTTTAAAAGTTTTTGGGTAGGAGAAGGCCACTGGATCAAATACTTTCAGAATTGTATTCCCTGAAGAGGCATGAGGGTGAGGCCATATCTAGTTTTAACAAATGATTTGCAAGTTTTTATCATAACATTCCCAAGGAGGTCCAACCTATTGAGAATGCTGCTAAGATCTATTATGCAGCCTTTCCCCCTGAGATGTCCTTGCTTCTTTTGGAAAGAAAATCAGCCACTCTGTAGCATATGTTTACTGATTGTTTGGAGGTTGAGGAAAACCTTAAAAGATCCCAAAGATTGTCGAGACAAGATAGTGGTGGTGAAATAGAAGATAATTTAAAATTGGTTGGGCCCTATAAACAGAAGGGGATAGTCCATGTTCAGCTAAAGCTTTCACTTGCTAGATAGGAAGATGATTAGCTTGATATAGAAACATATGGTTTTGCAGGCCTATTTTCTGAAGGTTGTAATCTGCTCAGTACCGGGTCCATTAATGATGATTTTAGAAGGGATTTCGGTGTACCTGTGTATGATGAGTATGAGGAGGAGTATCTAGAGGCTATGCTTGAAGAGCCAGTTATAGAACCAAGGTCTACTAATGGAGAAAATCAAGCTGCAATCCAAAGTCAGAAGGTTGAGACAGAAAATGATGGTGAACATGCTAGAGGTGATAGCCTACCCTTGTGTTATTCCTCTTTTGAATTAATACAACACATAATTAAAACCTCTAAGCAAAAACATAATTTAGAGGGTATGGTGCATTCCATAAACTTATGCAGAAGAGAAGATGATAAAGAGGAATAGTCATGCAATCCCTCTCCATTTATTGATACGTCGAGAATTTGTGATGAGGTGTTGAGTCATGAAGAAGGAGGCAACAGCCCTCAAATAAATACATTTTTTAATTTTCTACCTTCAGGAATATCACCCCATAAAGGAGGAATATGCCTACTCGGTTCTGTTAAAGAAAAGGAGGACGTTCATGCTGAGGCACATGAAGAAAGTGAAGCTCTAGTTTCAGAAATTTTGAGCAAAAGGATGGATGTTTCATTGGAGAAAGATTTTGTGGGCCCTTTTCTAGGATATTCCAAGTATTATCCCGACAGATCACTAGAGGAAGGGAGTCTTGGATAGCTTTCCCATGAACAGATGACAGGATATACTGGAGGTTGCCGTGTTTTCTATGACCCCATAGCAGAATACAAGGAAAGGTTGGGTAATGGTAATGACTGGTCACATCTCTACAGTAAAGATCAGTTTATTTGTTATAGCCTTCTTCCATTTTGTATTTCATTCCTATTCATCAAGCATGAAAGGAGAATAAAATTATTAGGCAAGCTGCTTGATTGGCTTCATTGGAAGTTTGATTTCACTTAATCGTACTTGTGCACTAAGTTAGGTAGAGTAGGTAGGAACAAATAATCTTGGCAATCATTGATAATTTCCTTCATTTCTATTTTAGTTTGTTTTCATTTTCAGTTGTAAGCACAGGTTTGCAGTCACAATTGTTCTCAGTTTCAGAATATGGCCAAGAGCATGGTTTGCAGAGTGACATAACTTCGCTAAAGCAGTAGCTCAGAGTAGAATGGAGGATTCGGAGGAAATATTGGGGATGACCCAATGGATTTGGCACTTGGTCTATGGGGGTTCTTCACTACCTCGCTGGGAGGATAACATCCCTCATGGATCCAGTTATTAGCACTCAGTTTGCAACAGTCAATTTATGGGCCTGATAGAGGTCGAAAAGGGTCCTATTCATTTGAAAATTATGTGAGTTCCCTTTAGGTTATCAGAGGCACATTTTCCATGTTTTCAGACCATTAGATAAGGAATAACAACTCAATATACAGTGGTATATTCCTCCGGAGGTGAAGACTTGCAGCCGCGACAATGATAGAGAAAGGCATTGTAGACCAATGATCCGAGAGCACAAGGAAGAGGAGAGACGATAGAGCATGTTTTTGGCCAAAAGACGCAAGAGAATAGTCAAAGTTTGGCATTCGCAGAGTCTATTAAAATTGGTAAACAATGAAGGGCCAAGATCAAGGCGAATCCCGATCGACGGCCTGAAGCGGTTTTGCTGAGCAAACATGCTCGATAGAAGGAACTTTCCCAAATTGTGAAACAGGTTAAAAGGAGGAAGTATCTAATGGCATGGATGAAATCAAAAGTGGATGTATGGCCCTAGTTGATTTCGCAAGCCAAAATTGTGCGGAGGAAGTTGCGATTCCAAATCGAGAAAAGTGGTACCGACTGCAAAGAATCAATGATCATGACAAGAGTAGAGTTAGATCTACAGATATGGCTATTTTATCGATCTGAATTAGCGCGAACAACATCAGGATCCTGATTCACGAAGAGATGATAGGACCCACTCAGATCGATGGTTGCATGGGAAGGTCGATCTAAATCAAAAGGTAAGAACACGCCACGATATAAATTTGCTCGTTGGACGATGGACGTGAAATGTTCCCCAAATCAGAGGGCTGAGGAGGCCTCAAGGATACAAGTTTCACATCCATCACAGAGCTTACAGTAGAAGAGACATTCCCATGCATGATCTTACTCCTGGTAGATTGGTTGATTCCCCCGACGCCATTTGTGATAGGCCTAAGGAAAAGTTCTTGTCCAATGACACTAAATTTCCTGGCTCATAGGTCTGGCACATGGTCCACGTAAAAGAAAGCAGCAGGGAAGCAGGAGGTTCAGGTTGTTGAGGCAATGAAATCGGCGTCTACATGAAGCAAAGAGATTTCGTGAACTGAATCCATTCGATGCCACCATTGCAGTGAGCGAAAAGGCAAGGAAGGTCAAATCTGCATCCTATAAACTAGCTAGATAGCCACGCGGTAAAGCAATTAAAATAATACCCACATCAGATAAGATAATTAAACACTAGAGGAGAATATCCCCACCCTAGCATCACACATGCTATTGTCACGTCGACCAATATTCAAGAGTATAGCCATCTCCGGGTTGTTTCGGTTTGCCCAATATAGCGCCATCTTTTGAAGTTGTTCAGGTATGGAAATGTGAATATGGTGATAGGTAAAGGTTGAACTATGAGAAGTGTTGAGTTCCTTCGCAGATAGTCATGGCTGTGTGGTTTGAGAAGTTAGTTCGACAAGCGATACTAATGGTTGGCGAAGATAAACTTGTGTCTTCATCATCCTAGTTATCTACACTAGGAAATCGCAACCACCAGGGCACAGATGTCAAATTCCTAGGGAGGTTCACCTGCTTGCACATAGCCATTCCCTTAGATGTGCTATGCATGGGTTTTTACATCCCAGCGACATCCCTCCGACACTCCCAGTTGTAGTCACAGCCTACAAAATACCATCACACAGTGGTGGCTAAGTTGTTGGAGAAAATGCTCGCTCTGGGACAGTATAGGTCCAAAGCCTTCACCACCTCCCCTATAATCTCCACTTAACAACTTTATCGTGGGAGGGGAGGAGGTCAAACATGCACCCAGCTACGTAGCTTGAAAGAAAACCCTCGTAGGAGGGAGAGAGTAGTACAAGGATGATAAGCTTCGTAAGACATTTATCATCATCAAGTGCATGGCCACCCTTTTCCTAGTCCCCTCCTATAACCGTGTTACCAAATGAAAAACGGGCCAGGAAAATGATCAGGTATTAGGGTGTCTTCTTGTCAGCCTTTGAGCAATATGGTATTAAAGAAGTAGGTTGGTCAAAGGAGGTAGAAAGGTATGCCTGAAATGGTCCGAGTCGGCAACTAACCGTCAGCAGGAAACATAGGGATCACTTTCACGTACCATGATAAAGAAAACTCTACGTTGTCAGTCCGCATTAACATGTGCTACAGCTCCATGATGTTTATTCACATTTGTAAACTGTGGTGATAGTTCCACTCTCTAGAATATTACTATTTGATTGCAACTGGAAACAGTTTTTAGGTTAGTTTCGAAGAATAGTCTCAGTGCCGATATAGTATAAATACACTCCTGATAGAGGGAGATAGGGGTTGGTTGGGAAAATTTCAAGGGTTGAGGCTCCCCATTGTAATTAGTCTCTGTTTTATATGTTATGAATAAAATTTGTAGAGGAAGGATTGTCTTTAAAGGTAGAGATTCCTGTGTCGTTGCTTCTTTCAATATGTAATCTCTTTACGTGAAATGTTCTTCATGTTTTCATTCCAGTTTGTTAATTTATTTCATGTCTGAAATGAGTGTATAACAGTTTGGAATTCATACATGCTATGCTCCATCTGTTGTTTCAGATATTCATTTAAGTTTTCTTGTTGGTGCTCTGTGTGATGGACTGTTCCCTCTCATCTACTAATCACCTGCTAAATATCTCCAGATTGCAAGATTGACGACTATCTTGCCTCTGTTTGTAAATTTACACCATTCTTTATCTCCTGCAATATGTTCCCTACCTGGAACTTCAACTCCATTTCCCAATGGTTCCTTACTCTGATAGTCCCACCTACATCTTACATCAACACACCCGCCCTATTCAGGAGTCTGACCTCCTGACCGTTCTTGATCGAATATCCTACGTGAATTTTACTGAAAACAAGTGAGAGATCCCTATCTGGCTACATAGGTCCGGAGGAGAAGTATAAAGTGGTTATGTTGTTTCCCGAGAGAGAACCCTTTTCCACCCAACCTATGGGCTCAAACCCAGTGCTAACACCAGTCATGCTAGTGATGAGGCCTTGTGGCTTCAAAAGTTGTTGGTGGGTTTATTTGGTCAAGAGATGAGGCCTACCATTATCTACTATGAAAATCAAAGTTGTATTCAACTATTTGAAAAGCCAATATTCCATCACAAGTCGAAGCACATTGAGATCAAGTACCACTTCATCCAAGACTATGTCCAGAAAGGAGTTGTAGGGTTGCAGTACATTTCCCTGATGAGGAGGTTGCATATCTTCTAATAAAATATTTGGGGAGGGGAAAGTTTGTCTTCTTCAGAGACAAGTTGGGAGTGGTGCAGAATACACTCCTCGGTAAGAGGGAGCGTTGATTTTGTACCTAGGAAAGTGTTCTCCTAGTGACTTGGTGCCTAAGTCACTAAAGGGATAAAAGTGACACAATCCTTGCATTAATTACATGATATATGTATTTAATTTCACTTTATAAGTTTTAAGTGACTTTTGAAATATTTAATTAGGATTTGAGTGAAATTAATAATTTATGGAGAGAAAGAGAATTTATATCATCCATTTATATTAGATCACTATAATTAATGTGGAGCCTTGATCTAGTGACCTCTCAACTATTGTAGGAAAAAAACACAAAGGAATGGGAAAATGTGAAGAGAGATTGATTCATCCCATGAGATTTGGAAGAGAAATTGAATTTCTTGAGAAGAGAAGGATGAGTTGAGATAGAGAACCAATAGCACAATTTTTTAAGAAATTCAAGCAACATGAGAGAGAAATCATCCTGGGAAAAAAAGTCAAGGCACCTATAGTATATTCACAACAACAACAAAAAATTGAGAGATTTGGCACACATTTTGAGTAGAGAAACTGGGCACAAATTCCCAAGAGTCTAGTATGAATTTCAAGGGAGGAATAATCAACATTTATTGCAGCATCCATACAATTAAGGAGAGCAGTCCATACTGTTGACGGGATGCAAAAAATTCAAGGAAGGAAGCATGAATTTTGTAACACCCCAGTTTTCACCCCGTTTGCGTTAAATATACATGATACATATGTTGTAATAATCATGGTGAGGAGCTAAGGGAAAAATCCCCACCATTGATTTGGTTATGTTATGATTCAGATTGGAATGGTCACCGATGGTATATCGGGACATACGTCATATATTAAATTGTGACATCATGTAAATGTGCATTTTAATTAAATAACCCAACCAGCTATGTTCACTGCAACTAAATTGAGAAGGGGCATGATTCCTAAGGATAAGGAGGGGAAATGATGAACCTTGAGCCATGGGAGAAAATCCATGTGTCACCACCCTGTTTGTTTTGCTCATTTTCCCTTGTTTCATCCAACCACCACCTTCATTGTTCTGTTGATTAGTTGGGGCATCTATTTGCTGGAAAAAAGACCACTACGTGTTGATGTATTTGTAACTTCGGAATGTATTAATCTATGTATCTTATGTATTGTAACCCGATGTTTATTCCGGGATGTATCTATAATGTAATTGAGTCATGTTTTCATGCCCCAATGTTCCAATCGGGAGAATCAATAATGTAAAAAAGTCATGTCAATTCATAGTGAGTAACCCTCCGATTTTCTAAGGGTTAAAGTCCCCGCAGTTTCGGGGCACTAGAGTTATTAGACTCTCCTAGTAGAGGTCGGCCCTGGTAGGGTTTTAGTCATGTCAGGATTAGTATAAATAGAGAACTGGAGTCTTTATTTAACACACAACTCATACACACTCAAGTGTAGTGCATAGTTGAGTAAGGAGAAAACACTGGGGATAGATAAGAAGAAGGTTACTGTTGTCGGGAGATCACTTACTGTTTTGGGTATTTTCTATTTTGGTGCTGATTATATCTCTGAGGAAGATGCAAGGTTTTCTCCATTTATGGTTTCCCCAAGGATAAACACTGTGTTCATTGTCTCTTGTGTTTGATTGATGTTATTGTTATTCTCTCAGTAAAGATCCTAATATAATGCTAGCTTAATGATGAAATTCTAACATGGGATTAGAGCTAACCTGAGAAGAAGACACTGTGCAGCTGTGGGAAATAGGGCTTCCTAGTTTGTGGATCTTCCTCCACATATTTTCAGCAAAAGTAAGGTGGAATAACTCTCCTCCTTAGGGTGCATCTTTCTATCGAAGCAAAATCCAATTTTGAGGTTTTTCAGTTTTGGACACAACACTACTGCCAAAAATTAGGGCTTTTCACAAAAGAGGAATTTTTCAGTGAGCCCAGGCCTGGATTTATCTCCTCCCCAAAATTGAAGTTAGGGATAAATTTCAAGGCATTTGGGTGAACAAATCTCCGGAAAAGAAAAACCCTAATTTGCTACTGAACCAGCACTGAAGGATTTCAACTCAAGTTTTAGATCCGACATCTTGAACCTGGTAAGATCTAAATCTTCTGTATTTCCATTTGAGGTTCTTAGTTTAAGATGTGTCATCATACCAAGCTTGATGAAAATCTTGAGGGAGCTGATAACTGCCGAGCTTGGAAGTATAGGATCTCCCTGGTCCTGGAAGAGAATGAGTTGGACTCCTATATCAATGAGGAGGTTCCAGTTCCAGAGGGAGATGAGGCTAAGGCCTTGCATAAGAAGAAGTTGGTTATGGAAAAGAGAATCATTGCTGATTCTATCAAGGATCATCTCATACCACAGGTGTCCTCCCTCAAGACACCTAAAGCTATGTTTGATTCCCTAACCAAATTGTTTGAAGGGAAGAACATAAACAGGAAGATGACCTTGAGAAACAAATTGAAGAATGTGAAGATCCAGAATGCTGAGACTATCCAGTCTTACTTTACAAGGGTTTCTCAGATCAAGGAGCAGCTAGAAGCAGTAGATGAAGAAGTGGAAAATGCTGAGATTGTGATGACCACCTTGAATGGTCTCCCTAGAACATGGGACTCTTTCATTCAAGGAATCTGTGCCAGAAAGAAGTTAGTCAAATTCAGTAGACTATGGGAAGAATGCTCTCAAGAAGAAGCTAGGATAGTAGCTCAAGAAGAGAAGATGGGTAGTGAAGATCAAGCTCTCACAGTTCACTCCAAGAAAAACAGGAGGAGCAATTATCACTCCAAAGGTAAGACCTCACACTCTAGAAAAGATACAAATACTATTAGATGTTACACATGCCCTAACAAAAGAAATATACGGAAGAAGAACAAGAGAAGAAGTCATGCCCATGCTAGAGAGGATGATGAACCTTCCACAAAGAGAATCAGACAAGAGAGTGATGAATCTTCAAGTGAGGATGAATATGTACTGATCTCCACTCTCATAGGAACAGTTTCACATGGAAGAAATGATTGGCTTATAGACAGTGGCGCTTCCAAGCACATGACAGGATTCAAAGAATCATTTGTAAAGCTATCTGCACATGAGTCACCTCACAAGGTGAAACTTGGGGATGACTATCAGTATCCAATAAAAGGTAGTGGTGAATCCTTCTATAAGCTAGACTTTGGAAAGTATTTGAAGATGAAGAATGCATTATTTGTTCCAGGACTAAAGAAGAGCCTCCTCTCCATATCTGCATTGGATGCAAAAGGAATGAGGGTTGCTTTTGTAGATGGCCAAGTTCTTATGTGGCCAAAAGGAAAGAATTTTGACGATGCAATCATGATCGAAGAACAAGAAGGAGGTCTATACAAGTTGAAGGGCCAACTAGATCAAGTTTTGGTTCATGACACGGTAGAACCAAATGAACTTTGGCATAGAAGGCTTGCACATGTGCATTACAGAGCACCACCACTTGCAAGCAAAGTTGTTGAAGGTCTTCCATAAATGCAAGCAAAACATGAAGGGGTCTGCAAAGGATGTGCGAAAGGAAAGAATACAAAGAAGACATTTCCAAGTAGCGAGAGCAAAGCAAAAGGAATCTTGGAAATCATCCACTCCGATGTATGTGGACCAATGTCATCAAGCTCACTAAGAGGGTATGTGTACTATGTTTATTTTATTGATGACTTTTCTAGGAAGACATGGATTTACTTCATGAAGAATAAAGATGAAGTGTCTAGCAAGTTCAAGGAATTCAAATCCTTGATCGAGAACCAGACTAAAAAGAATATCAAGACTTTTCGATCAGAAAATGGTGGAGAATTCACTTCAAATGAGTTCAAGGAACTATGTAAGGACTTAGGGATTAAGAGGGAGTTGTCCAATCCTTACAATCCACAACAGAATGGGGTTGCAGAGAGGAAGAATAGAACCATCATGGAAGCTATAAGAGCTATGCTTCATGATCAAGATCTTCCTATGCACCTTTGGGCAGAAGCGGCCAGAACAAAAGTGTATGTATAGAACCGTACTCCACATAGATTACTCGAGAACAAGACTCCTGAAGAAGTCTTCTCCGACAAGAAACCAGAAGTCAGCCATCTCAGAATATTTGGCTGTCTTGTGTACATACACATTCCAAAAGAGAAGAGAACAAAATTATATCCTTTGGGAAAGAAGGGTATATTTGTGGGATACTCTGAAAGCTCGAAGGCTTACAGAATATACTTCCCAGGATTCAAAAATATTGACATCAGCAAGGATGTAACATTTGATGAAGATTCAGCCTACATCAAATCCAGAAAGAAACCTGTTGAAGAACCTGAAGAAGCAGAAGCTCCCAGAATTCATGATATAATCATGAATGAAGAAACTCAAGAAGAAGAACAAGAATTCGAATAACCACAAAGACCTATAGATCTACCACAGGAGAAGAATCCTCACAAGAGGAAACCTACTTGGGTACGAGAGATTATCCAAGGTGCAGAAAGATATGGGGTTCCAGAAGAGAATCTCAGAGAAAGAAAGAGGACCAGATCCTGTTCCAGTTATGTAGCTTTACTATGTGACTTTATTGATAAAGAACCTTTCGAGTATGAAGAAGTGGCAGAACGGAAAGAATGGAAGGATGCGATGATCGAAGAGTATCAATCGATCATGAAGAATGATGTTTGGGATGTTGTCCCAAGACCAGAAGGGAAGTCAGTAGTAACTTCCAAATGGATCTACAAGATCAAGCATGCTGCAGACGGTAGCATTGAAAGTATAAGGCAAGATTTGTGGCTTGGGTTTTCTCTCAGAAAGAAGGAATAGACTATGAAGAAACCTTTGCACCTGTAGCCATATACACTTCCATCATATTAGTACTTGATATGGCTACAGTGATGAAATGGAAGATACACCAAATGCATGTCAAGACTGCTTTCTTGAATGGTGTAGTAGAAGAGGAAGTGTATGTGGAGCAGCCACTCGGTTTTGAGACACATGACAGGGAGTCTCATGTGTGTAGACTGAAGAAATCCCTGTACGGTTTGAAACAGGCACCCAGGACATGGTACAACAGAATTGACAGCTTTCTATCCAGTTTGGGATTTACCAAGAGTAAAACAGATTCCAACCTTTACTACAAGGTGGAAGGTGGCAACCCGGTGATACTTCTACTATATGTAGATGATTTGTTTGTGACAGGTATGGATGGGTTGATTGCTGATACAAAGAGAAAGCTTGCTGCTGAGTTTGAGATGAAAGTCCTAGGTATGGAGGTGTGGTAGACTACAGATGGAATCTTTCTTGGACAAGGAAAGTATGCAGTAGAGATCCTGAAGAGATTTGGGATGATGGACTGCAAGGCATTGACCACACCTATGGCATCAAACCTGAAGCTATTGAGTGATGCTTCATCAGAGACAGTTGATGTCACGATGTATCGTCAGATGATGGGGTCCTTGATGTACCTGATGAACATGAGACTAAATATTTGCTTTGCTATGAACACCTTGAGCCAATACTTGATAGATCCAAGACATGTTCACTTGACTGCTACAAAGCATATTCTGAGGTATCTGAAGGGTACGGTTGATTATGGGATCAAGTATAAGGCTGATCAAAGGATTAACCTGGAGGGTTATGTTGATTCAGATTGGGTAGGAAGTGCCATTGATTGGAAGAGCACTTCAAGGTGTTGCTTCAGTATGGGATCAGGTGTGATCTCATGGTTTAGCAAGAAGCAATCCTATGTGGCACTGAGTACAGCTGAAGCAGAGTATGTTGCAGCTTATTTAGCTAGTTGTGAGGTAGTATGGTTGAGGAAGCTATTTTCTGATTTGTTTGATCTCTAGTTAGATGCTACTTGTATATACTGTGACAACCAAAGCTGTGTAAATTTGTCATAGAATCCAGTATTCCATGACAAGTCAAATCATATTGAGATCAAGTATCACTATATCAGGGATATGGTGCAGAGAGGAGCAGTGAAGCTCCAGTATGTTGCGACGGACGAACAGATAGCTGATGTGTTGACTAAGCCATTAGCTAGGGTGAAGTTTAAGTACTTAAGGGAGAAGCTTGGTGTTCTCCAGATCAAGGTTCCTCCCAAGAGGAAGTGATGTGTCCGTGCTATGCCATTCTGACATGGTGAGAGGATTGGTTCCTTCCATGATCAAAAGTAAGTACTGTGCCATTCCGACATGGTGAGAGGATTGGTTCCTTCCATGGTCGGATGTAAGAGCTATGACATGGTGAGAGGATTGGTTCCTTCCATTGTCAGATATATGTGGATGCCACATCCAACATGAAAAAGGGTTGGCTCTGTGAATACACATCTAGTATGAAAAAGGACTCGCTCTGTGTAGATGGCACATCTAGAATGAAAAAGGGCTAGCTCTATGGAGGATCATCTAGTATGTAAAAGGACTAGCTCTGAGTAGCTGCCACATTTGGTATGAAAAAGGACTAGCTCTATGATGCCACATCTGGTATGAAAAAGGAACATCTCTGTGATGCCCTACCTGGTATGAAAAAGGACTAGCTCTAGGAAGGCTCATCTAGTATGAAAAAGGACTAGCTCTGAGTAGCTGCCACATCTGGTATGAAATAGGACCATCTTTGTGATGCCACATATGGTATGAAAAAGGACCAGCTCTATGATTCCCTACCTAGTATGAAAAAGGACTAGCTCCGGGAAGGCTCATCTAGTATGAAAAATGACTAGCTCTGAGTAGCTGCCAAATCTGGTATGAAAAAGGACCAGCTTTTTGATGCCTCATCTGGTATGAAAAAGGACCAGCTCTGTGATGCCCTACCTAGTATGAAAAAGGACTAGCTCTGGGAAGGCTCATCTAGTATGAAAAAGGACTAGCTTTGAGTAGCTGCCTCATCTGGTATGAAAAAGGACCAGCTCTGTGATGCCCTACCTAGTATGAAAAAGGACTAGCTCTGGGAAGGCTCATCTAGTATGAAAAAGGACTAGCTCTGGGAAGGCTCATCTAGTATGAAAAAGGACTAGCTTTGAGTAGCTGCCTCATCTGGTATGAAAAAGGACCAGCTCTGTGATGCCTCATCTAGTATGAAAAAGGACTAGCTCTGAGATGATACATCCAATATGAAAAAGGACTGGCTCTGTAGAGGTTCCTATGACGAGAAGAATCAAGAGATAGCACCTGTGATGATGCCGGGTGATGATCCAAATCCAGTGATGATGATCTAGCAGTGACGATCCAGATCAAGTGATGATCCAGATCCAGTGATGATAGCCATTAATGATCTAGATCGAGTGATGATCCAGATCCAGTGATGATGCCTCATGATGATCCAGATTGAGTGATGATCCAAATCTAATGATGATGTCCCATGATGATCCAGATCCGATGACTTAAAGATGAATATGACTTGAAGACGAAGATGACTTAAAGACTCAAAGGACCTGAGATGCAGATGATGAGATGATCAACTTTGATGCAGAGAAGAAGACCAGTGCTGAAAATTATGTCGAAAGAATACCTTCCTAGTTAAGAGGGGGTGTTGATGTATTTGTAACTTCGAAATGTATTCATCTATGTATCTTATGTATTGTAACCTGATTTTTATTCCGGGATGTATCTATAATGTAATTGAGTCATGTTTCCATGCCTCGATGTTCCAATCGGGAGAATCAATAATGTAAATAATTCATGTCAAGTCATAGTGAGTAACCCTCTGATTGTCTAAGGGTTAAAGTCCCCGCAGTTCCAGGGCACTAGGGTTATTAGACTCTCCTAGTAGAGGTCGGCCCTGGTAGGGTTTTAGTCATGTCAGGATTAGTATAAATAGAGAACTAGAGTCTCTATTTAACACACAACTCATACACACTCAAGTGTAGCGCATAGTTGAGTAAGGGGAAGAAACTAGGGCTAGATAAGAAGAAGGTTAATGCTGTAGGGAGATCACTTACTGTTTTGGGGATTTTCTATTTTGGTGTTGATTCTATCTCTGAGGAAGATGCAGGGTTTTCTCCATTTATGGTTTCCCCGAGGATAAACACTATTTTAATTGTCTCTTGTGTTTGATTGTTGTGCTTGTTATTCTCTCAGTAAAGATCCTAATATAATGCTATCTTAATGATGAAATTCTAACACTACGCTCACACCTGCACTCTCTCCATGACGCGTCATCGGGGTTGCGGATGGTTTGTCCACTATCCCGATGGTGATTGTTCATTTTCCTCAGGTGGAGGGAGTTAAAAGGATGGTAATTCCTTGTGTGGGGGTTCGTCCTTTCCCTCTCATACACCTTTTTGCTAGTCGAAGACGTTCTTTCTTCCTGATCAAGCATAGAACCTGCGTTTATTCCACCATTGCCGATTGTGAAGGGTGCGTTGGCTTCATCATGGAGAAGGGACCCTTGTGTCCAACGTTGCTGGTGTGTTCAGACTGTGGAACGATCTGTTGTTTCATTGTGATCTGCGCTGTGGGTTTCTTCTGTATGTTTTCCACATTTTTCTTTGGCTGTGTCTTTTTCCATCACACATAGTTTGGGAGTTTGTTCTTTCCCCATTTTCTACCTGTGCAATTCCTCTAGCGATTGCATTGAGGATCGGGTGTTGTGAGTTCATAGTGGTTTGTGGGATGCTATTTGCCATGATTTATGAACTATGTTTTTCCCCTGTAAAAGCTTGAATAGCTATTTGGTTGCTTGCATGCAGTGGTTTTGTCCTCGGACTGCATTGGAGTGGTGAATGAGGGCCTGAGGTGCTTGATAAACTTGGTGGGTTGAGAACCACATAGACAGAGCTACTAAGCTGGATTTATTCTCCACAACCCCTGAATAGAATTGGAAGGGAGATCAGGGTCTGAGGGACTATGTTGCAGACAAGGGATTGATTTCCTTGTGTTGGGTGTGTGTGGGTGTTCTAGAAGCCAGGATGGCTCTGGTGTTGGTGTCTGTAGCTCTTCAATGAGCTCACCAGCTTAGCATTTAGCCTTTCCCAGCTCCTGGATGGCCTGATAAACCCAACTTGGTTGGTTTGGCTGATCTAATGTTCGCCTGATAAACCCAACTGTGTTGGCTTGGCTGAACTGTGTACCCTTGTGGTGTTGTTATCCTTGGCTATGTGTAATCCTGTTAGTTCCTTATTCCTTGGGGAATCATGCCTGGCTTGGGGGTGGAAGCGTTGCTGAGAGATTAAGGAGCACGCGGGCCTATGGTTGGGTGGAACGTTGCAGCAACGTAGCTGGTTGCAGAACAAGTTCTTAATAATATAAGTATTATTACCTAACTTGTGTCTACAATCATATTTACCGTTGATGAATGATGATATACATGTTAAATGCTAATATGTATATGCATGAGTGCTGATTGATATGTTTTGCTTCCATTGTGTATATGAATGATTATGCTTCGTAATATGTTTTATGTTTTTAAGTATCATGCTTCAGCATTATATGTATGTATGTTCATGTTCATGGGGCTAGATGCCTAGATGATTTGATGTATCGTAGCGTCCTCTTCACCGGTCAGGTTCGAGGATGTTACATCATGGTATCAGAGCTCTAGTTGCAGCATGGGCCTAAATGGGCCATGAAAGTTCAGATAATAGAGGCAGGTTTCCTTCTAGCCAGCAGTGATCAGAAAATTGTGGCAGGAAAATTCAGATAATTTTTATAAGTAACGAAATCATCGGCCATCGAAAGACGTTAGTGGTTTGTGCACCTGTCGTTGCGGAAGCCTAGAGCACTAGTCTTCCGATGAGGAAAAGTTTCAACTGCCGATGCTGATGTGCTTCAGTTCGCCAATCGAAAGAGAATAGTTGATTTGGTCAGTGATGGATAGGAGATGGTCGAGCTGATGAAGCGGTGGAAGAAGATAAAGAGAAAAATTTCAAATTTTTTTTCTAAGTCCGACCATCGGCGATCGGAGGAAGATAGTTGTTTTCATTGCCGATGGTTAGACAAGGGAACTACCGATGAATTGACTACATCAAAAACTTTTAGTTGATGACGCACCCATCGTTGTGGCAGTCTAAGACACTATCCACCCGATGGAGAGTTGATCCGACGGCCAATGCGGCGGAAGAAGAAGAAGAAATTTCTGAAATTGTTCTAAGTGTTGACTTCATCGGCCATCAGGAAATTTCAGTTGTCTGGGTCGCCAATGAACATCGGAAGGAATTAGTGGTTCAAAGAGCCGTCATTGGGAAGCCTAGTGCACTAATCCTTTGATGGATACAGGTTCCGCTTACCGATGCCATGATGGTTTTGTTTCAGTCATCGATCGGAGGAGATCAAAGAAGCAATAAGAAAGGCTAAATATTTTTATGAGAAAAGAAAAGTTAAACCTAATTACAATAAGGCATGGAAGGACAAGAAGAATGAGAAGTTTGACCAAAGAAGGAAAGGTTTCAAACCTTCTAGATTCAGGAATCAGCAGAAGTAGCCATCCCAAGCTGTGAGTAATCTAGTTGGAGTGACAGGTGGAAATCCTAAAGAGCCACATCAAAATAAAGGTCCACTCAAATGTTGGAAATGTGAAGGACCCCACTTGCGCAGATATTGTCCACTTGAGAATGAAAGTGCAAGGCCAGCTTATAACATTCGGGAAGCAGAAACAGTGGTTCAAGTAGCAATAGAAGTCCCTAGAATTTATGAAGCACTGGAGGACCGCCAGGAAGATCACCAATCAACTGTGGTTGAAGTTGCAGGTAAGATTGTTAAACAATCTATTTCTATTTTGATTGAGCCTGGTTCTAGTCACAGTTATATCACTCCTAGGGTAGTGGATATTTGTGCTTTTAAGAAGGTAAAGCATGGAAAATCTTGGTTAGTTTATCTAGCCACTGGGACTAAGATAAAAGTCAGTGAATTGGTAGAGAAATGTCCATTGGTTATGAATGGATTGATCACTTGTGTAGATCTGAATGTTCTACCACTTGGTTCCTATGATATTCTCATTGTAATGGATTGGTTAGAAGCTCACAGAGTGAAGCTTGATTTTCTATAACAAGACATTTGAATGCACGGATGAGGAAGGAAATCCAGTAATTGTGAAAGGTATTTCGAAGGTAATTTTAGTAAGACAGGTTTCAGCAATGCAGTTGAAGAAGTTATGTAGGAAGGGTTGCCAGTTGTATGCAGCTCATATTCTGGAACCCGCATGAGATGAAACTCCTAGGCTGGAGGACTATCAGGTGTTACAAGAATTCAGGGATGTGTTTCCTAATGAGATTCTAGGGCTTCCTCCAAAGAGGGACATTGATTTCACCATTGAACTTGTTCCAGGAGCAGCACCAGTTTCCAAGACACCCTATAGGATGAGTACATCGGAGATGCTAGAGTTGAAGATGCAACTGCAAGAGTTGTTGGAAAATAAGTATATCCGATCAAGTGTGTCTCCTTGGGGAGCACCGGTTTGTTTGTGAAGAAGAAAAATGGTACACTCAGGTTATGTATTGATTACAGATAGTTGAACAAGGTTACTGTGAAGAATAAATATCATTTTCCTAGGATTGATGACCTCTTTGATCAAATGAGAGGAGCAAAGGTATTTTCCAAGATTGACTTGACGTCTGGATACCATCAGGTGAGGATCAAGGATGAAGACATTCATAAGACAGCCTTCAGGACAAGGTATGGACATTATGAGTTTGTAGTGGTACCATTTGGTCTCACAAATGCACTGGCTACATTTATGTGCCTTATGAACAACATCTTCAGTAAGTATTTGGACAAGTTTGTTCTCGTTTTCCTTGATGACATTCTTGTTTATTCTAAGAATGAGGAAAAGCATGAAGAGAATTTGAGACTGACATTGCAAGTGCTCAGGGAACATCAGTTCTATGCAAAACTGAGCAAGTGTGACTTCTACAGAGATAGAAATTAGTATTTGGGTCACATTATCTCACAAGAGGGTATATCAGTAGACCCTGAGAAGACCGAAGCCATTATGAATTGGCCTACTCCAAGAAATGTGACGGGTGTAAGATCTTTTATGGGACTTGCAGGATACTACAGGAGATTCATTGAAGGATTTTCCAAGGTTGCACATGCCATCACTTCTTTGCAAAAGAAGGGGATGAAGTTCGAATGGACTTCGAAATGTGAAGAAAGCTTCCAGCGGTTGAAGAATCTCTCACCAGTGCACCAGTATTGAAGGTTGTAGATCCAGAGAAAGATTTTGTGGTATGTACCGATGCATGCGGACAAGGGCTTGGAGGAGTCCTTATGCAAGACAACCACGTGATATGTTACAAGTCAAGAAAGCTGAAGGAGCATGAGAAGAACTATGCCACTCATGATCTTGAGCTTGCAGCCATAGTACATGCTCTCAAGATGTTGAGACATTACTTGATGGGTAGAATATTTGAGCTCAAGATAGACCATTGTGGCCTGAAGTATTTGTTTGATCAGCCTACTCTGAATGCTAGGCAAGTGAGATGGCTGGAATTTCTATGTGAGTTTGATTTTCAAATCAAGCACATTAAAGGAAAAGAGAACAAGGTAGCTGATGCACTCAGCATGAAGGTATAGGAAATGCATGTGGCATCTCTTAGTATTTTCCAATCATATTTGAGGCAGCATATTGCTAATCATGTTGCTGGAGATGAATTGTATGAGCAGGTAAAAGACAAATTGCAACAGCAAAGTCTTGAGAAGGGGTATGAGGGATATAAATTGGAAGAAGATGGACTTCTTACTTATAAAGGAAGAATTTATATTTTGAATGTAGCTGATTTGAGGAGATTTGTTATGGATGAAATCCATCAAGCTCCGTATTCTGGTCACCCAGGATATCAGAAGACAATTGCTACAGCTAGAAAGAAGTACTTTTGGCCAAGAATGAAAAAGGACATGGCAGAATACATTTCAAGGTGCATGAAATGTCAACAGGTAAAGGTTGAGCATCAACATCCAGTAGGCTTGTTGCAGCCTTTGCCAATTCCGGAATGGAAATGGGAAGTTATTTCCATGGATTTTATTACAGGATTGTCGATGACTTGGAGACAACATGATCCCATCATGGTTGTGGTAGACAAGTTGACAAAGGCAACACATTTTATACCGGTGAATTCTATGCATAATACTAATGACAATGCAAAGATTTTCATGAAGGAGGTTTTCAAATTGCATGGATTGCCAAAGGAAATAGTTTCTGACAGAGATGTCAAGTTCACTTCCAATTTTTGGAAAGGGTTGTTTGCATATTTGGGTACAAAGATAAACTTCAGCACTACCTACCATCCTCAGACAGATGGGCAGACAGAAAGAGTTAATCAAGTGCTTGAAGATATGCTTCGCATGTATGTGATGGAAAAACCAACCAAGTGGGAAGATTACTTACACTTGGTAGAGTTTGCTTACAACAATGGATAGCAAGCATCCTTAGGGATGAGTCCGTATGAAGCTTTGTATGGAAGAAGGTGTAGGAAACTAGTGACTTGGGATAACCCAGTGAACAAAGTTGTGCTTGGACTAGAACTACTCAAGGAAATGGATCAAGAGGTTGTAAAGATCAGACAGAATATGAAAGCAGCATAAGACAGATAGAAAAGCTATGCAGATAAGCATAGGATGAACAGATAGTTCAGTGTTGGGGATCATGTTTACCTCAGAGTGAAAGCAAAGAAAAGTTTCTTGAATCTTGGAAGTTGTGCCAAGATGTCACCAAGATATTGTGGGCCATTTGAAGTGCTTGAAAGAATAGGGCCTGTTGCATATAGACTTGCATTTCCTGCTAGTACTAGAGCTCATAATGTTTTTCATGTTTATTTTCTTAAGAAATATGTACATTATCCTAACCATGTGATAAATTGGGATGTGAGTTAGGTGGAACCCAAGGGAGAGTTTCAAATCGAGCCAATGCGCATCCTCGACAGGAAGGTCACAATGCTCTGGAACCGATCCATAGGGAAAGTAAAGGTGCAATGGGAGCACTACGGACCTGAATAGGCTAAGTGGGATCTGGAGGGTGCCATGCGATTGGCATATCCATTTTTGTTCAATTCTGCGAAACATTGAGGCGGTACCAGTGTAGCATTTTTGTTCAAATTTTATAAAGCACTGAGGATAGTGCTATTGAAGGGGGAGTGGAATGTAACACCTCAGTTTTGACCCCATTTGTGTTAAATATACATGATACATATGTTGTAATAATCATGGTGAGGAGTTAAGGGAAAAATCCCCACCATCGATTTGGTTATGTTATGATTCGGATTGGAATGGTCACCGATGGTATATTGGGACATACGTCATTTATTAAATTGTGACATCATGTAAATGTGCATTTTAATTAAATAACCCAACTAGCTATGTTCACTGCAACTAAATTGAGAAGGGGCATGATTCCTAAGGATAAGGAGGTGAAATGATGAACCTTGAGCCATGGGGGAAAATCCATGTGTCACCACCCTGTTTGTTTTGCTCATTTTCCCTTGTTTCATCCAACCACCACCTTCATTGTTCTGTTGATTAGTTGGGACATCTATTTGCTGGCAAAAAGACCATTGCGCTCATGCCTGCACTCTCTTCATGACGCGCCATCTGGGTTGTGGATGGTCTGTCCACTATCACGATGGTGACTATTCGTTTTCCTCGGGAGGAGGGAGTTAAAAGGATGGAAATTCCTTATGTGGGGGTTCAGCCTTTCCCTCTCATACATCATTTTTCTAGTCGAAGACATTATTTCCTCCTAATCACGCATAGAACCTCCATTTATTCCACCATTGCCGATTGTGAAGGGTTCATTGGCTTCATCGTGGAGAAGGGACCCTTATTGTCCAATGTTGCTGGTGTGTTTGGACTATGGAAAGATATGTTGTTTCATCATGATCTGCGCTATGGGTTTCTTCTGTGTGTTTTCCACATTTTTCTTTGGCTATGTCTTTTTCCATCATGCATAGTTTGGGAGTTTGTTCTTTCCCCATTTTCTACCTGTGCAATTACTCCAGCGATTGCATTGAGGATCAAGTGTTGTGGTTTCATAGTGGTTTGTGGGCTGCTGTTTGCCATGATTGATGAACTGTGTTTTTCCCCTTTAAAAGATTGAATAGTTGTTTGGCTGCTTGCATGCAGTGGTTTTTTCCTCGGACTGCATTGGAGTGGTGAATGAGGGCCTGAGGTGCTTGATAAAACTAGTGGGTTGAGAACCACATAGACAAAGCTACTGAGTTGGCTTTCTTCTCCACAACCCCTAAATAGCACTAGAAGGGAGATCAGGGTCTGAGGGACTGTGTTGTAGAGAAGGGACTGATTTCCTTGTGTTGGGTGTGTGTGGGTGTTCTAGAAGTCAAGCTGGATTTGGTGTTGGTGTCTGTAGCTCTTCAATGAGCTCACCAGATTAGCATTTATCCTTTCCTAGCTCCTGGATGGCCTGATAAACCCAACTTGGTTGGCTTGGCTAATCTGATGTTCGCCTGATAAACCCAACTATGTTGGCTTGGCTGAACTGTGTACCCTTGTGGTGTTGTTATCCTTGGCTATGTGTAAGCCTGTTAGTTCTTTATTCCTTGGGGAATCATTCTTGGCTCAGAGGTGGCACATTGCTGAGAGATTAAGGAGCACATGAGCCTATGGTTGGGTGGAACGTTGCAGCAACGTAGCTGGTTGCGGAACAAGTTCTTAATAAGATAAGTATTCTTACCTAACTTGTGTTTGCAATCATATTTACCGTTGATGAATGATGATATACATGTTAAATGCTGATATGTATATGCATGAGTGCTGATTGATATGTTTTTCTTCCATTGTGTATATGAATGATTATGCTTTGTAATATGTTTTATGTTTTTAAGTATCATGCTTCAGCATTATATGTATGTATGTTCATGTTCATGGGGCTAGATGCCCGAATGATTTGATGTATCGTAGCATCCTCATCACCAGTCAGAGGGTCGGGGACATTACAAAATTTGGAGGAGGAATATCAATGTCATTTTGTCTAGGAAGTGGCATGACCTTTTGTCCACGAGTTTGTACAACTTAGGAGGCTGACACGAGTTTCAAGGCTACATATTCAGGGATTGTATTTTTGCTGAGATAACTGAGCACTTTTGTTGATACAAGTTGTGCATTTTTTATAGTTTATTTCTACTGTACGTTTCATAGAAATAATAAAAATACTCTCTCACAGTTTTTCCCCCTATGGGGTTTTTCTTGGGGAATTGGCCCAAATATTATGTGTTTGAATTTTTAATGTGTGTGACTGTGTTTAATTTCTGCTCATTAAAATTGTAAATTTTTCCATAGTGTTTCAATCTACATAATAGTTTATCCATGAATAATCATTTTCATTAGTCATATATGAATGGGGTTGGACGTTAAACTGATGTTCTGAAACAAACTCAGAACCTGAATTGGGAAAACAATGAATTGTTTTTACATGGTGAACACCACTGCAATGATTGTTGTTGATAAATCCCCTTGCACACATACAATTAACTAAACTCTCTCTTGCCCTAGTCTTGGATATGATTTAGGTGAGACCTTACCCTTTAAAGGGATTGAAAATCTCAGCAAACTAAACTACAACGACACCCTTTTTTTGGTCCATGCACAAGAAACTTAGTCTCCATTTTGTGTCAACAACATAACCATTTGTTTCTGCAATATGGAGACCATGGTTCTTGCGCATGGGCCAAAAAAAGGGCACCGATGTAGTCTAGTGTATTTTCATTTTCAATCCCCTAAAGAGGGAAGGTATCACCCATAGCACAACCAAGATTGGTGCAAGAGAGGGTTTAGTTATCTGTATGGGTGCAAAAGGATTTATAAGCAACAATGGTTACATCAATGTTGAACATATTTCAATAAGACTTGAACATATCTACCGTTTATCCACTTCAAAAGTATAAAGCAAATCCATAAGTGTAAAATCACTACATAGACAAATGCATAAGAATTACAGAAACACAATTCATGCAAAACTTTATAAAGGGGGGCCAAAAAATTTAATAGATTTATATTACAACATCAGTTCATGGCCTTAAGTCTTACATTCATTGCGGAATTACCTATTGCAGGACACAACATTACCCCAAAAAACCCATTACAAAAATAGCAGACTCAAATATATATTCCAAAACTAGTTCATTTGGTGCTCATATCTTCTTATATGTGGTATCTTACTCAAACGTTCCCTCCTCTTTTCTTCCACTTCCATTCTTATACTTGTGCGTTGGTTTGAAAACTAGTCCAAAAATGGTTGTGGCGGTTAACTTACTTCTGAAACTTATGGTAATTTCTACTATTTCCAAGACTTTGTCTTCTTTTTCTACTTCCACTAATATTCCTTCTTTTCCATTGTAATGTTCCAATTAAAAAATTCCCATTAAAGGAAGAATTTTGGAAAATTTGTCTTGACTAGTTTTGACCCAGGGGCATTCAAATGGATCAAGAGGGTATGGAATTTGGTAGGGAATGATGTGGGGAGTCTTATTAATCTTAAATTGAATCTATTATATTTTTATTATAGTTCATAGACATCTGCAACTCAAACTTTTCATGATGGAAAAAAAGGGAAAAATTACTAGCAATTTAGCATCCAATTCCCCCTAGTTTGTGGGAAGAAATGGCTCTCCAACTCCTAATAAAACATAGCAAATTTCATAAAATATTATGGGAATTTAATTAGACTTAATTTAATTTCATTATATGTGGTTAATATTTCTTCAACAAAGGATTAAAGGTTCATATTTGAATGCACAATTTCAATGATATTTGCCTAAGGGAAATGACACAATAAAGCTCAACTTTGACTCATAAATGGTGAACATAATTGTTCATAACAGAGAAAAATGAATATATACAATTTAAATCATTTAAATATATCACTAACATCATTTAACATTTACCCAAGTCATAATATACATCAGATACACAATCTCCATTGAAAGGGAAAATAATTGCATGGAAACTAGTCAGAAGAAAGCTTGGAAATGTGGAAATTTGCATATGTATTTATTCTGATTTCGACTTATAGAGAATGTGAACATGATATTACAGAGACATACATCATACATCATATCTTGAGCATCAACTTAACTCAATGGGGTACAAACACTATTCACACTAGTGCGCCTTCATAGAAAAATATGGAAATATGGAAGTGGAAATTGATAGAATGGAAGGAGAGATGGGTAACAAAAATAAGAAGCCTCATATATGCAATAAAACACACCATGAATCTCCAAATTAGATTTCTGAGTGGCCTCTCACATGTCCAACTTGGATTATAATCTCACTCTCTCGAAATTGGCTCACTAGCAGGGTAAGTGTGCACTCATTGTGCAAACGACAAGCTAATGCTCTCCAAATGCCAAAGGAAAATTCACTAATTAAAAAAATACATTTCCATTCCTCATGAAATATTTTTATAACCCTCACAAGTTACTCCAAGTTCTAACTCATTTCCATAGGCTTCCTCCACCTCATCCTTGATGTTTAGTAACCTCCATGCCGCTTGGCCTTCTCCTCAACCCTTCATCTTCCACCAAATTTGAATCGTTTCCTCTACCTCCAAAATTAGACCTCTTGGTGGCTATTTTTATCCCTTTCATGTAATATTTTTCATATCTCAGAAATCGTTCCTTCAATCAGGTCAGAATTGTCATAGAATCTTCCATCATTGTTGTCATAAAGCGTAGGGAATCTAGCTCCACATGGCACCTAGTTTATTCCTAGACTCTGCCTCTTCTATGGGGAGTTACTCATACTCACACATTCAAATAATTAGGCTCATTATATGTAATTTTATGACTCTTCACCTTCCAAGAACCTTCCATCACTCATAATTTCAAATTTGGGATTAAGTCATGGCATGTGCAAGGAGGAATCTAGACACCCAAGGCCCCCATGGACCTCCAAATGTCCTTATGAAGCAATACCACTTTAGTTTCTCCATATTTATTATTTTTACAACCAAAATTAATGTGTAAATGATAACATAATTTTCTCTTATGTCCCATAGCTCCCCTATTTCAATATTTAATTCCTCCTCCCCCAACCTAGGGAACAAGTAGGTGGGTGAAGCATTGTCAACTAGTAGATATATTGGAATGGGGACATGACATTCCTCCCCACCCAATATTTCTTGTCCTCAATAAATTCCAAGTTTGTATTCTTAAAAAATTGCTCATATTCCCAAGTTGCCTCCTCACTAGGAAAATCCTTCTATTGTACCAAATAATCTTTTATTGTTCTACTTCATAGTCTTCTCTCCCTTGTTCTCAAGATTTTGTTTGGAATGAGAACAATATTTCCTTCATCATCCAAAGGTGGTAAAGTATCTGAAACTTAAATTTGTTTCCATATAACCTTATTTAGACAAGAAACATGAAATACATTATGAGTTTTTCTTCCCATGGGAAGGTCCAATTGATAGGCCACTTCCCCAACTTTTCGAATCACCTTGTAGGGACCATAAAATATTGGTTTGAGATTTTATGAACATTTAACTTTTATTATGGTTTGTTTGTAGGGCTGAAACCTCAAATACAACAAGTCATTCACTTGGAATCGTCTGCCCATTCTATGTTGATATGCATATTGTTTTTGCTGATTTTGAGCAACCTGCAAGTTATCTCTGAAAACCTTGAAAATTTATTAACTTGATTCAATACAATACTTAGAATTTGGAGCTCTAATATCACCAAAAATGTGGTCATTAAAAGTGTATTAATCATAAACATAAAGTTCTTTAAAAGGATAAATTCCAATGGACATATGGAAAGTAGTATTGTAACAAAACTCACCCAAAATGCAACCATTTTATCCATGATTTTTGCTGCCCACTAACATAGTTCCTCAAGTATAATTCAAACCATTGATTCACCCTCTCTATTTGGACATCATTTTTGGGATGATAGCACGTGCTAGGTGTCAAAATTTTCCCCACCATTTTGAATATTTCTTGCCGAAATGCACTAAAAAATCTGCTATCTCTGTTACTAACAATGCTCTTAGGAAGCCCATGCAATCTGAAAACTTATTTAAAGAATAGTTCGGCCACTTGTGCAGTATTAATAGTGGTAGTAACAACAGATAAATGATAAAATTTAGTGATTCTATCCACCACCACAAATATGCAATCCTTACCAAATACTTTGGGCAAACCAGTGGTGAAGTCCATGGACATGCTCTCCCATTTTTGTTCTGGAATTGGAAAGGGATGTAAGAGACCAGATGGATGAGTGTGATACAATTTATATTGATTACATGTGGGAAATTCATTAACATAATTCAGAACATCATCCTTCAACCCTTTCCATGCAAGTGTTTCCCTCAACATTCGGTATGTTTTGAAGAAGCCGAGGTGACCTGCTTGAGGAGAATCATGAGCTTTTTTTTAAATTTCCTCCTTCAAAATTGAATTAGGGACCAAATAGATTCTAAATTTTTAGTATATGATTCCTTCAAATACATTATAACTATCATCATTGTTATTCACATCAAAAAATTATCTTTGGCATACTCTACTTCTAATGTGGCTTTCCAATTTTTTGCTCCATCCATGGGAGAAATAGAAGGTATTATATAAAAAGAATCAGATACCACATTATTTTTACCCTTCACATATTAAATATAAAATTAAAATGATTGAATATTACTCAACCATGTTTTCTTCCTTTCATTTAAATACTTTTGAGTGAGGAAGTACCTTAAGCTATCATGGCCAGTTTTGACTACAAATTTGTTTCCCACCAAGTATTGTCTAAAATTGAACAAAGCATGCATGATGACCATAATTTATTTATCATATATGGATTAAATCCTATCATGTGGCTGTAACTTCCTACTCTCAAAATCTATTGGGTGTTGTCCTCGTTTTAGTACTGCTCCAATGCCTTCCCCCAATGCATCACAATCCAAGACAAATGGTTTAGAAAAACCAAGAAATGCTAGAATAGGACAATTGATTATTACCTCCTTCATTATTTGGAAATATTTTTCAGCCCCTTCATTCCATTGGAAAGCGTATTTCTTTGTCAAATCAGTGAGAGGTGAAGTGAGTTGGGAGAACCCCTTCACAAAATTTCTATAGTAGGTGCAAATTCCAATGACTCAACTTAATTCAGTGAGACTTTTGGGATGAGGCCACTCTAAAATGGCTCTCATTTTCTCCATATACACCTTCAAATCATATTTACCAATGATGTGTCCAAGATACAAGAGATCTATCAAACCAAACTCACATTTTGACAACTTAGCAAACAAATATTGATCATGCATAATTTTTAATACCTCTTCTAGATGATGTAAGCATTCCTTCCAAGTTTTACTAAAAATAAGAATGTCTTCAAATTAAACAAGTACAAAATTACAAATTTTCTTGTGTAATATTATGTTCATGCATGATTGGAATGTGGCTGGTGCATTTGTCAAGCCAAAGGGCACGGCAAAAAACTCAAAGTGACCACAATGGCATCTAAAAGAAGTCTTTGGTATGTCTTCTTCGCTCATTTGAATTTGATGGTAACTTGATCTAAGGTCAATATTTGAGAAGAAATTGGCCCCATGGAGCTCATCCATGAGCTCATCAATCCTTCGGATGGGGTATCTATTCTTTATTTCCTTCTTATTTAATGCTCTGAAATCAATGCACATTCTCAAGGTTCCATCTTTCCTTTTTACCATAACAACCGAAGAAGAAAATGGGATAGAACTAGCCCTTATGAGACCCAACTCCAAGAGTTCTTTAATGGAATATTCAATCTCATATCGAGTCCTTTTGGGATGCCTATAAGGCTGAATTTTTATAGGTTTTGTTCCTATCTCTAACTCAATGCTATTCTAAACACCTCTATCTGGTGGTATTCCTGGGGGAAGGTCTCCAAAAACCTTCTCATACTTACTCAATAGTTGCTTTATCTCCTTAGGATGCTTCGAAATTTTCAAGTGGGGTTTAGGATATGTAATTAAACATTCAGTATCCCACTCTATATCTCCATGCCTTAAGATAGTCCTCATGCTGTGAGAAGACACCACTTGTCTTGGGTAAGTGTGCATTCCCATCAATACGATGGGTTTCCCTTTTGAATTTTTGAACCTTATTTCAGGCACTTGATAATTCATTGTATGTTCCCTTAAATAATACAACCATTTTAATCCCAAAACCACATTTGTATCATACACATTCACTACATAAAACTTATTAGTGATAGTATGATTTCCTAGAGTAACTTGAAGCTTTGGAATCCATTTAGTGCAAACCATAGAATTGTTACCTGGGATGATGACCGTGAAACCATAAAATTTTTTATCTTGTAAATTTATCCTCTCTAGTAAGGCTTCATCTATGAGTGGATCCACAATCCACTAGAACCATGACATTTTGGCCTTGTATGCTGCCCTTGAGCCTTAAGGTGTGGAATCTAGGTACACCCCAAAGTGCTGCAATTTTTTTTGTATCAGGAGTGGGTTATTATTCTTCTATTGTTTGATACCATTCTTCTTGGGCTGCAAGTTTTTCCTCTTCCTCTTCCTCCCCCTCCTCTTCATCATATTCATAAAAAAATTCAATGGTGTGCCTTCCCCTTGGCACATCTATGTCCTGGGACCTAAGGTTGTTAGCATGTAAAACATAGCTTGTTTACTCTAAGCTCTTCTTTGATTAGTCCTCCTTTATTTTATTTGGTATAGGAGTCCTTTTTCCATGGTTTATTACCTTGAACTTCAAAGGTAAATTTGTCTTAGGATGATATTTGGTTCTTGGAAACACATTATGCAAATCCCTTGTCAAATTCATGGAATCCTTCAATGTGGTTGGCTTATGGGATTTCACTAGCCCTCTCAAAGGTTCTTCCAGTCCTTCAGTAAACAATAAAACCAACCTAGCCATATATACATCAGAAATCATTAATGAAATCTTTTCAAATTATAACATATATGCTTCAAGGGTTCCTACTTGTTTCAATTGCGCTAGTTCTTTGAAAGAAAGTTCAAGGTATTTCCTCTCAAATCTCTCCATCAATGCATTGGAGAAACCCTCATAACGTAAAATATGATCATGTCCCAAGGTTATAATACCATGGAACCACCAATCATTAGCTTCCCCTTCAAGATACAGAATGGTCATTTTCAATGCATCTTCTTCAACCATAGGATTTAATTGGAAATATACACTTAAATTATGCAATGAAGCACTAGCTGACATTTATGAGGATGTTATCATGTAAAATGGAACTTCTCCATCTGAGTACTAACACTCAATGTGTCGGTACACAAAAGGAAAAAATGGATAGAAGTAGCCAAAACACTATAGATGGGCATAACCTTTGATGCATCATTCCCTTACCAGCTTGACCTATTTTTTGAATGGCCAATAAGGTGAATACACAACTATTTCCATTGTGAAATGCATTTCATATGCAATTATTGTCACTGCAACTCACTTAGACATGATTCGGGTTAAAACCCACAAGTTTGTCTTAATAAAATCATGTATCATACGTGACCTTCCAGTATTGACAGTCGCGTTGCTTTAATCCAAAATTAAAAATATAAACACAATTAGTCGAGGACAGTTGGGTCCTTAATCATAACTATCCCAACTTCCCCAACCATCTCAACCTTTGTAACATATCTCTTTCCTCATGTGTAAATAGAGGGTAGGGGGTTGCGGCTAATCACAATGAATTCTAGAGCAAAGTTATGCTGGTGGTTTGCCTTTAGATATCTTGGAGCAGCATAAGTGTTGTTCAGGAATAATCACCCTTGTAACCTAGGGTCCGGGGTTACCAACTTAATACTAACCTTGCATACAATGAGATTTACCAGAGAATGGAAAGGGAATAGGAAGAAAGTCTTGACTTACCCGATTACCGACGGTTGATCCAAGCTTGATCTTCTCCCGCTCCTCTTCTCTCCAAAGCTTCCAGGGATGCACCTCTTTCACCTGTAAAGAGAAAATTATCCAAGTAATATCTCATGCATGTATATATAAGATGTTATATAAACAATATATTAAATTTATAATCAAATACATTCATTAATCACAATACATGAAATAGACCCAACACAATGTTGGAAGAAGAATTCTCTTTATTAACAATTAGTGAATGAGATAAGAGTACAACCCAGCTTATGAGAAAAGGATTCCTCTGCAACCAAAGGACTCTGAGTTCTACTGCTCCAAGACTTCTGAATATATACCACCAGCATAACTTTGCTCTCCAATCTTGATTGATTAATACCCTCCCCAAGGCCTCCATTTATACTTTGGGAAATAGAATGATTTCGAAGGTTTGGGTGGTTGAAACGGTTGGGATAGTTAAGGATTAGGGCCCAACTAATCTCAATTAATTGCGTTTTATATTTTTTAAGGTCAAACTAAGGTTTACGCGACTATTGATATAGGAAACTCGTGTATGACGCGTGAGTTGCTCAAAGGAAACACATGTACGCTGATGTACATGGGTTGCAATGCAGATAGTTGCGTACAGTACACGAGTTGCAATGGAGATAGTCATGTACACAACTCAACACTTAAAAAAATTATATAGCAAGCTAGTTTAAGGGTAAATGCATCCCAAGTCATTCCCATCTATAGTGTTTTGGAAAACTTCAATCCTAATATGTCCTTTTGTGTACCAACATAAAAAAATGTCGACACTCAGATGGAGAAGTGCCATTTGGGTTGATAACAGATGCCCCCTAATGTGTGAGGTCAGAGGGAAGCGATGGCTGAAATACATTATAATCATTATCTTGGAGAACTCAGAGGTCCAATGGAGCAGAGGATGTACCTGAAACAAATACATGGTAATGTCATATACAAAGTCATATATGAAGATGCCATGTTCAATAAACTAGAACACTAGCTCCTTTACAATATTTGAGTACATCATATGATACATGTTCAAGACCACGTATATTACAAAGGTGGATCGAAGCCACAATATACAATAATGATGAATCTTCAAAGATCTGGAAATTGTGTAAGTGAACACAACATAGTCTTGCACAAATTAGATCATAGATATGAACCTAAGGTCTTCGTCAAAAATCCAAAAGAACCAGTACAATCCAGGCCATGTGAATAGATTTTGTTGAAGTCGAACATGGAGAGGATTCAACATATTGTCAACCAATAGGTGATAATTGACAACTGAAGCAAAGAAAATCACCAATAATGAAAGTGAATCCTGAGGTACAATCATCAAAACTCTAGGTCTTCGTCGTCATGAAGTGCTAATGAGAAAAAAAACTGTGATAAGGAAGGCAATAGATCCTCCAATGGATCATAAGAGTGACTAGGAACTGGATAAAGGAAAATAGACACAAGTAATATCAGATAGAACAATGATGGGATCAGGATAAAAATCAGATGCAGGGATAAATCCTTGAATAGTGAGCACGACATAGAGATGACCCAAGGTATCTTTTAACTTCCCCAAGTATAACGGACAAGTGGAGGAGTAAGAAACTCCAAGTGATAGATGAACTAAAAGTGAACACTGAGACATGAGTATCGAAAAATACAGAGAGTGCTATGTTCAAGGATGACATGCTTCCACCAACTGAGAATCAAAAGAAAAATTATTCCTTATCTTTCTTGTTAAATTTTAATGAGTCTAGGAAATTCAACTCAAGTCTCTCTCATTTTTTGACAAGCTTGAAGAGAAGAGGGAATAATGCTTGATAGTGTCACTAATTTGTGGATTTTATGATCCCAAACTAGTACATGATCACTTGGTGTTTTCATATTTAGAGAGTCTAAAAACTCCAAAGAAGACTCCAGGGGTGTCCTTTTTCTTCCAATTTAGTCTCCTGAGGCCGAAAAAGTATCAAACATACCACATAAGAACTCTCTTAACTTATGTAGAAGAAAAGGTGAACCTTTTTTGTACTTAGTCAGGGAGGTACAAAAAAGGTTAAATTACCACCTACCCAATGCTCCTTCGAGAGCAGAATATAGCTTGAGTTTTACGAGTGTGAAGGAAAGCAAGATCACTCCGAAAGATCCATTTGAGTACAATAAATGGGGCTTACAACAATAAACTTGATGTTTTGTTCTTGGTGTTTAATGAGCATGACAAAGACATAAAGTACACTCATAATATTTTTCATGTTTAGGTCCAGAGCACAAAAAAAGAGAAAACTGAGCTCATACCGGGTGTTCCTTTTCTGTACGTTTAGTCCCTCAGGTCCAGAAAAGTGATAAACCTATGCCTAAGAATACTCTTCTCAATTCCGTAGAAAAGAGAGTGTTCCTTTCTCGTATTATTCCACATGGTCCAAGAAAGAAATAACCTACCACCAATGTGGATGCCTGTTCACATATTCTTAACAAGCCTGAATGGACAAGTTTACTCAGCAGTCAAGTCTATTTTGAGGAGTCAGACCTGGGCCTAAAGAAACTAAATATCTTTTCCATGAATTTTTAACGAGTCCGGAAAATTCAACTCGTGGCCTCCTTACTGTTTTTAACGAGCTCGAAGGAGAGAAAAAATAATTCTCTAAATGCGAGGAGAGGAGTGTCATAGGCAGGAGAAACTAGTTCCAAGCGCAATGAACAAACCTATGCATAATGCAAGGAACATGAGCAAGATAAAGACACTTGGGGAATGTCTCCTCAACGTAAAAGGTGTCAATTTGCAAAGGAAAAATGATACAAGGTTGAGCGATGCTGAGAAAAAAGATGAGGGCTTATACAATGAGCTAAAAGAGTGGAAGTTGACATCAGGCTCATAAGTGCGAGTAGGGCACATGCAAATGCAGTTATAGCTTGAAAAACAAGACAAGGCCAGTAAACAGTTTTGAATCCAACTAAGAATCCTATCTCCAAGAAACAAGAACATCAGGATCATATTAAGAAGAAAAGATCCGATGTGGGTCACTTTGGCAGAAACACGTGTGACTTTGCTATATTCTATAAAAGGTAAAGTCAAGGAAGAATTGATTGAAGAAGATTCTATAGCACCAAGGGTTGAGGGTTTATAATCAGTAATATCAACCTCAGAAGGAGAGAAAAAATCAACAAGGGAGATAGAGTCTGCAGGAACAAACTCAGTATCACGGGAGTTGAAAAATTCATAAGAAAAATCAAGCTCATCAAGATCACTGACTTGTTGTTCAAAGGAAGAGTCAAAAGACTCAAGAAGACCAACATAAGAATACTGATCCATGGGAAGATCAAGCTTACTAAGCAAATCAGGGTTAGACTTAGTCACAACTGAACCGACATCCAAAAGAAGGTCAAACTATATCAAAGACTCTAGGAAGACTTCATCCAAAGGAAGAAGATTATCCGAGATAGGACACATGTCTAAAATTTCAAATGGATCGACAGAGTGGAGAGAAGGCTCCATAGTATATATAGGATGACTCACCTGGTCAACTGTTGGGACCAAGTCCTGAGAAGGTAAGCATGAAAACAGAGGTTGCTTCTTAGTAGAAATTGAATGCAAAGGACATGAGGCCACATATCTCACATGTGGCGGGGTAGTATCTATAGAAACACTGGGAATCAATAAAGGAAAGACCTGGTCTCTAGTTGGGTCAAGAGAAGGATCAATAAAATCCAATTGATTGATAGTGACAATTTCTTCGCCATGATTAAAGTACATCACATGAAAGAATGTTGATACCACAGCTTGCATGGAATAGACATAATCACCTCCAAGGATAATATTGAAGTCCAAGGGGTCTTCTATTACCTTGAAGTCAACTAAGAAGGTCTTCCCACCCAAAGTAACATGTATTTGAGGAATAATTCCCAAGGCTATAAAATTTCTTCTATGAAACGCCAGTAACTGACTAGCATTCGACACAAGGATGGGAGATCCCATGCCTCGCCAAGCACGAGTATACAAGATACTAACTGAGGCTCCTTCATCAACAATACAATGAGCAATTGTGTATGGTTCAACTTTGACCTTTATCTGGAAAGGTGCATCAAAAGGAAGGCGTGGCTCAACTAGGATATCCCAATCAAAGGAAGAAATCCAATAGCTTGGTGGGGGTTCATCCAAAGTGAGTTCAGTGCCCCCTTGTTCAGTAAGTCCTGAACTGGTAGTGAAGAAAATATGACTAGCAGACAATTCACTCTCCGAAAGAAGAGTGGGATTGATAAAAAATGGAATCAATTCAACCACTTTGTGAAAGTCATTCTATGAAGGGAGAGTGGGATTGACCAAATATGACATTGGTTCAATCACATCAGGATCACTCTCCGAAAGAAGAGTGCGATCGACCAAAGCTGAGATTGGTTCGACCACTTGATCAACCAAAGGTTGTGCAGGTTGTTGATAAACTATAGGTTGTTTAGGAGAAGGAAATTATTGATTCTTGGACCACACTCTTCGCACCTCTGCGATAGCAGGGCACTGGTGAGTAAGATGATCTCCCTCGCATAGATTACAAGGGAACTTAAGTTTTCCTTTAGAACGACTAGTTTTCTCAACAATGTCAACATGACTAGCAGTGGCTGAATGTTTTCTGTCAGCATGACCTACAAAGGTTGAGATATTTCCCCCAACATGACCACCAGAGGCTGGGTAACTGGGTCCAACCTGACCAAGAGAGGCTGATTGTTGAAAAACTTCAGAATGTTAAAAAATAGGATGATCTTGAAACCAAACTCTTCTCACATCCACGAAGGAAGGGAATTTATAAGTAAGGTGGTCTCCCTCACAAAGCTTACAAGGGAACTTGGGCTTGTGTTTTGAATGGGTAGTATTTTCAACAGTGTCAACATGACTTGCAGTGGCTGACGGATTGTCTCTAGCATGAACCATAGAGGTTGAAAGACTACCCCCAGCATGAATTGCAGAGGCTGAAAGACTGGGTCCAACATGACTTGCAGAGGTTGGATGAACAACACCAGCATGAACAGCAAAGGCTGAATGGTTAGGATCAACATGCTTTGCAACAGTTGAGTGTGTGCCCCCAGCATGAACTTTAGAGGCTAGGTGGATGGATCCAACATGAATTCTAGGGTAGGGGGTTGCGGCTAATCACAATGAATTCTAGATCAAAGTTATGCTAGTGGTTTTCCTTTAGATATCTTGGAGAAACATAACTATTTTTCAGGATTAAGCACCCTTGTAACCTAGGGTCAGGGGTTACCAACTTACTATTAACCTTGCAGACAATCATCTTTACCAAAGAATGGAAAGGGAATAGGAATAAATCTTGACTTACCCGAGTACCGGGTTGATCCAAGCTTGATATTCTCCTACTCCTCTTCTCTCCAAAGCTTCCAGGGATGCACCTCTTTCACTTGTAAAGAGAAAATTCCCTAAGTAACATCTCATGCATGTATATATAAGATTTTATATAAACAATATATTAAATATATAATCAAATACATTCATTAACCACAATACATGAAATAGACTCAACACAATGTTGGAAGAATAATTCTCTTTATTAACAATCAGTGACTGAGATAAGAGTACAACCCAGCTTCTAAGACAAGGACTCCTTTGCAACCAAAGGACTCTGAGTTCTGCTGCTCCAAGACTTCTGAAGATATACCACCAGCATAACTTTGCTCTCCAATCTTGATTGATTAATACCCTCCCCAAGGCCTCTATTTATACTTTGGGAAATAGAATGATTTCGAAGGTTGGGGTGGTTGAAACAGTTGGGATAGTTAAGGATTAGGGCCCAACTAATCTCAATTAATCACATTTTATATTTTTTAAGGTCAAACTAAGGTGTATGCGACTATTGATATAGGCAACCCGCATATGACACGCGATTTTGTCAAAGGAAACCCACATACACTGATGTAAGTGGGTTGCAATGCAGATAGTCACGTACAGTACGCTATATGCAATGGAGATAGTCATGTACATAACTCAACACTTAGAAAAATTATATAGCAAGCGGGTTTAAGGGTAAATGCATCCCAAGTCATGCCCATCTATAGTGTTTTGGCAAACTTCAATCCTAATATGTCCGTTTGTGTACCAACATAAAGAATGTTGGCACTCAGACGGAGAAGTGCCATTTGGGTTGATAACAATAACTCAATGTCCTTGGCTAGTAGAGGAGTATTAATTTGTCACAGTGGTCTAGGAACTGAAAACATGGTCTCACAAAGAATACATACAAATATGCATAAAATTGGCAAAATGGTGCTGCAATGGAAGTAGTAGCTCTGTATAATCAATGAATAATGAATAATACAATACAATGATCATGCAAGGTGCATGAATTTCAAGACAATTTGAATTCCCAAGGAGGTCATTCGAATTGAATGTGTGCGTGTAGCGTAACTAACTGTAAGCCACAATAAACACACTAGTTAACTAACTGATCAAGTGCCGATTAACTCAACTGAGTCCTAACTGAAGTCGAAGTGCAATGAATGAATGAGTCTAACTGAAAGTAGCTCAGGCACATGCCATTGCATGCCAACCAACAAGTGGTAGCACATCATTAACTCCAATGAACCCCAATGAGGTTAACTAAAGTCAAACTGGTCATCAGAGGTGGTTGGAGGTGCCCCTGTTGACTCCAGTTCATTAAATATTAATAAAATAATCAATATAATGAATGGAGGTGCCTTCACCACTCAGCTTAACTGATTGTAACCATTAGTTAGCAATTAGGTGAATTTATGACACTCAGATCACTCCCGGAGTGCTCCAGTTGGCCTCCCCAAATGAAGGAGAAGGATTAGTTGGCCTCCTTGACTGAAGGTAGGCATGGGTGTTCTCATGTTGATGTCATACAGTGCTCCTATGAAGCCAGTTAAGTCAATAAAACTTAGGATAGTGGTTTAACAAGGTCAAATTGACCAAATTAAGTGTGCATGGTGGGTAAATGTCTCCAACACCCCCCCTTAAACTATACTCAAAAGAAGTAGAAACATAAAGTGCATTAAATTCTAGGGCCTTGGAAACTAAGGCCATAGTTCACCCTGTACAAGAAGCAACTACTAATTATAACCAAGGAAACAAGAAAAACCTCATGGGAAAAATACCCCCCCTCAAACTAAGCAGTAAATCAAGAAATTTTTTATTCTTCTATGCAACAGCATCTTGAGACTGTGCATGTGAACCTCTAAATCCAAACTGAATGAATATTTTTGGAGGAATCTTCCTCTTTGGAAGAATAATAATGTTCTCAAATGAATCAGGAACATAGACAACTGCAGGATGAAAATTGGACCCATGTAGAGAAACTGAAATCAACTGATAAGAGAGAAAAAGTGCTTGAGGATTCGAAACATGTGTGGAACACTCAAGAAACTGATATTTTTCAGCCTTTAACAGCAAACCATGAGTGGTAAAATCATCCCCAAATCTTAGGATAAAGTGTCCAAGTGGATGCAGAATGTCTTCCTCTTTACTAGTTCTGTGAGGAGATGAACATGTGACCAAAGGTAGAGAAGCCCTGGGACTGTGGAGAGTGAATGCTTGAGCTCCATAATCTGATATAGATTCATAAATAGATAATTATTCACAAAATAAAATATCAGAAACCTCATAAGAGGAAAGTAACACCAAATCCCCAGCAGCAAATTTGAAGAAGAATTGCGATACTTGATTTTTAAAACCGAAATTGGTGAGAGCAGCTTCAAGCAGTACTGAAAGCTCTCGGATTTTAAAATTTGAACAAAAAAATATCAGATCAGAAATTAAATCATATCCAAATAGGTTCACAATAGATCCAAAACTATGAAATGAAATCAAATCCCTAGCAGTAGTTTTGAAGGAGACTTGCGGTACTTGTTTCTTCACACCGTTGATGAGAACAACTACAAGCAAAACTGAAGCTTTATGAACCTACAATTTTGAACCAATAAATATCATATCATATCCAAATAATATCATTTAATATCCAATAGTATTCATATCATATCCAAAATTATGGTCAATCGAGACGGTGGATGCGCAGTTGTCTTTTTCTTCAAAATTCTGAATTTTGGTGCATGCAATCCTGCAAGAATTTGCTGGAAGATCTAGATCATGGGGAGTGAATTGATCACTCTTGTAATCTGATATTTTTTTGAAAATATCCATGGTATTACATATTTTCACACTAGCAGCAACAGTAGAGGGAGAAAAATCAAATTTCTCTTCACTTTCGAAAGCAATTACTTGAAACTTTTGCACATAATTCAAAGGAAAATCACTGGTGAATGTTTGCATGGAAGCTTATTTTTCTCTTTTTCGTGCTCTAGACCCAAACATGAAAAATATTCTGATCATACTTTATGTATTTGTCATGCTCGCAAAACCTAAAGAACAAAGCATCGAGTTTACTGTTGTAAGCCCCATTTCTCATAATCAAATGGATGTTTTTGAGTGATCTTTCCTTCTTTCACACTCGTTAAACTCAGGCTACCTTCCACTTCTAAAGGTGCATCAGTTGGTATTAGTTTACCCCTTTGTTCAGATCTTGTCGACTAAGTATGAAAAAGGTTTACCTTAGTCCTCTAGGAGCTAAGAGAGTTCTTCTATGGATTGTTTTATACTTTTCTAGCCTCAGAAGACTAAATTGTATAGAAAATCACCCCCTGGAGTCTTCTTCGGAGTTTTTAGACTCTAAAAATATGAAAACACCAGCGAGCATGTACTATTTCGGGTTCGGAAAATCCACAAATTAGTGAATATAAAGCATTTTTCTCTCCATTATTCAAGCTAGTAAAAAATGAAGAGATACTCGAGTTGACTTTCTTGGACTCGTTAAAACTTAACAAGAAAGGTAAGGAAGAATTACTCTATTTGGGTTATAAACAGTGGCAAGATGTCATCCTTGATCAAATCACTCTTTGAACTTTTTGATACTCATGTCTCAGTTTACAATTCCAACTCAGCTATTACTTCGAGTTTTTACTCCTCCACTTGTCCTTTATACATGTGAAATCTGATCATGTCTCCTACATGACAGATAAGTCTAGTTGTCATATATACAAGTCAAAATATGCCTTAGGTCACCTCTGTGTCATTCTCAATGTTCAAGGATATGTACCTTTATTTGATCATTATCTTGATTACTATCATTATACTCTCTGAGAATTCCTTATTTCTACCTTCTTGCGTCCAGTTTTCTACTCACTCTTGTGATCTGTTGAAGGATTCATTGCCTTCCTCTGAACATCACAGTTTCTCATCAACACCTCCTGAAGACGAAGACCTAGATTTTTGATGATGGTACCTTAGGATTCACTACCCTTATTTGTGAAATCCTTTTCTTCAGTTGTCAGCATCACTCATTTACTGACATTCTGTTGAGTTCCTTCCATGTTAGACTTCAGCTCATCTATTCACATAGTAAGGATTGTACTGGTTCCTTTGAATTTGGATGAATACCTTAGGTTCAATCTCTATAACCTAAGTTGTGCAAGATTGTGTTATGTCAACTACACTGCTTCCAGGTTTTGAAGACTCATCATTGTATATTGTGGCTTCGATCCACCTTTGTAATATGCATGATCTTGTTACCTGTATCATATGATGTAATCAAATATTGTAAAGGATCTAGTGTTCCTCTTTATTGAACATGGCATCCTCATATATGATTTTGTATATGACTTTGACATGTATTGTGTCAGGTACCTCCCTACTGCCTTGGTAACTGCATTCTGCAAGATTAAATATTGTAATGTATTTCAGCCATAGATTCCCTTTGACCTCACACATTAGGGGGCATCTATTATTATGTAAAATGGCACTTCTCTGTCTGAGTACTGACACTCAATGTGTCGGTACAAAAAAGTAAAAAATGGATGGTAGCCACAAAAACACTATATATGGGCATGACCTTTGATGCATCATTCCCTTACCAGCTTGACCTATTATTTGTATGGCCATTCAGGTGAATACGTGATTATTTCCATTACAACCCATGTATCATACACGAGTATTGTCACTGCAAATCGTGTATACATGATTAGGGTTAAAACCCGCAGGTTGATCTTAATAAAGTTGTGTATCATACAAGACCTTCCAGTATTGATAGTCGTGTATGCCTTAATCCAAAATTAAAAAATATAAACACGATTAGTCGAGAAAAGTTGGGTCCTTAATCATAACTATCCCAACTTCGCCAACCATCTCAACCTTAGTAACCTCTATCGTTCCTCATTTATAAATAAAGGGTAGGGGGTTGAGGCTAATCATCATGAATTCTAGAGAAAATTTATGCTGGTGTTTTGCCTTTCGACATCTCTGAGCAACATAACTCAGTGTCCTTGGCTAGTGTAACTTCTCGGACCCTCCGACCAGGCAAGACGACGCTACTAACACCAAACATACGGGCATCTAGCCCCATGAACATGATCATGCATATAATGCTGAATAAAAATGATTAAACATAAAACATACTAAGATGCATAATTATTCATATACGTAGTGGAAGCAAACAACATTCAACATGTATATCATCCTAATTCATTAACAGTAAATATGATTGCGAAACAGATTAATCAAGAATATTTATCTTATGAGAACTGTCCTGCAACTAGCTATGTCGCTGCAACATTCCACCCAACCATAGGCCCGTGTGCTCTTTAATCTCTCAGCAACGCTTCCACCCCCGAGTCGAGCATGATTCCCCAAGGAATAAGGAACTAGAAGGCTTACACATAACCAAGGATAACAACACAACAAGGATACATAGTTCAGCCAAGCCAACACAGTTGGGTTTATCAGGTGAACAACGGATTAGCCAAGCCAACAAAGTTGGGTTTATCAGGCCATCTAGGAGCTAGGAAAGGCTAAATGCTAAGCTGGTGAGCTCCTTGAAGAGATAAGGACACCTACACCATAACCATCATGGCTTCTAGGACACCCACACACACCCAACACAAGGAAATCTGTCTTTTCTCTGCTACGCAGTCCCTCAAGCCCTGACTTCCCTTCCAGTGCTATTTAGGGGTTGTGGAGAAGAAAGCCAACCCTCTAGCTCCATCTATGTGGTTCCTAGACACAACAGGTTTTTTAAGCAACTTAGGCCCTCATCACCACTCCCATGTAGTCCGAAGACCAACCACTGCGTTCATGCAACAAACAAGCACTTCACAGCTTGAATAGGGGAAGACAAATCCTTGAATCGTTCTTGGCCCTATTGTAGCCAAAACGATTCCTCAGCAACCTACAACAACCTAAAACACAAAGGGAGACGCATCCCAGCAAATAAAGTGAGCAAGACCACAGCCAACGTTCAGTGAAGAAATCACAGACAATAATCATGGGAAGACAATATTGAAGGCCCCTAGTAGCTTTACATAGTCGGCAATGGAGGAGATAATTCACAGCCTCCCTATGTGAACGGGAGGAAAACATATCACAAAGGAAATACATCCATGGTTCATGGTCATGGACAGGACAATACACAGCCCGATAATACAATAGGAACCTCCATGCTCCACACTGGCCGGAGGAAGAACATTTCACATACTAGCGATCCCCCGAGAAAAGGGAGAACCAACCACCAAACAAGAAATTGCACCCCTTCTTAACTCAACCCTGTGTGAGGAAGACCATCCAAACCCCCTGCATGTGAGAAGGTAACAGACAAAACGTCCCTGTGTGAGAGTGAAGCCCCCCCCCCCCCCC